>JAAAKG020139962.1:0-63387 GCA_010014905.2 Druon quercuslanigerum | reverse complement strand
AATCCCTACAAACTCACATTCATTATCCTAATTCAGAAATAATGAATTAGGATAAGTCATTGACTATCTAAGGGCGAGTTCAAATATCTTTGGTCTCTTATCAGAATTAAATAATATTCTGTATATGCAGTTGGTCAGTTGATGAGCCAAATGCGTCTTCTAATGTTCAGACTTTTACAAGAAGTCCCTGGTGCCGGTCCTGGTACCAATATTTATAGTGTGTATTGGTTCCATCCCCACTTATTGTCCGATGGCACACGCAATCGATCGCATGATTCAACGAATCGTCGAATCCTCCCTTAGCTCTGATCGGATGTTCACTTCCGAGTCAGAGGCATATCAATGCAAACGTTCGTCCGTATCTTTATTATTTAATTTCAATTATAAAAATAAGACGGACCGTCTCAGTGGGAATACAATTTCCACGCCCGTTCTCGACGTCAGTTATTCTATACTTCGAAGAATCTAAATGAAGCTGGAGCTTAGCTCGACAGACTTCTATTTAGCTTCTTCCAGCTATGTCACATCAGATCTGAGAGGTGCAACCACTCAGTCCATGCAATAATTCACACAGAGAATCAGTTTCCAGAAGTTTCAGGGACGAAGGGTTTTAATCTTAGCCCTGGGACTAGTGTGAAACTAGTTCACCCTCGCTCGCCAGCGAGCCCCCCAATGCCAAATCAGGCTCAACATCTCCTTTTTATAGCAGAACTCCCCGTGTACACCCCGCGTCTCGCGGAAAAGTGACGGCGGTACGCTCGCGACTGCGCTGTACGCGGCGTCTAGAGACTGGGCCCGATATTCGGCTGGGTATCAAGGGTTGCGTGTTGCAAGGGGATGGACAGTTACCTTACAAACTTGTTCACAAGAAGAGAGTTTATAACAGTACAGTAGTTGTAACAGTCTTGTTACAGCCTTTGTTTCCTCTGAAAGATATCAGATTAGATGATTATGTTTGTAAAAACTGTTACACGCATTTTACATCAAGATTTAGCATTCCCTCAAATGTGAGTATAATCTCAGAAGTCGACGACGATAACGATTCTATTTCAATCATTTGCGAAACTGAGATACTTGGGCAGGACACTATGTTTAAACCAGATATTAATACGCAATTGGAGGAAGTAAACGAAAATGCTTTTACACTAGGCTTAGATGTTTCACCGCTACGAAAAATATCTTTGGATATGGCACAGAATTTTCCAAAGACTTCAATCATTTCAAAAATATTATAAAATATTTATAAACTATTTTAAATATTTCTTAAAGATCTTCCAAAGATTTCAAGAATTTCGCAAATATTTTTTAATATTTTAAATATTCGACAAAGACTTCACAAAGATTTCAAATACTTTAGAATTCTATAAATATTTTTCCAAGATTTCGGATGGATTAAGAAGATTCCAAAAAGACATCAATGATTTCACAGACTTAGAATTCAAATCGAATTTAATTTAACAATAAATTTTAATTTTATTATTTGTATGAAAATTGTATATTTTGGGTCCCAATATTTTGGTCCCAATAGAGGAATAAATTATTTCGAATGTAAATCAAATATAATTTGAGAGTCAAGAATTACGTTTATACGTTTTTCTCTCTTCAATTTTTTTCTCCGCCTGGTTTGTACGTTAAAATTTTACTTATTAAATTTAAAAAATGGACAGAATAAACAGAATTCCTAACAAAAAAATTCCATATCTAATATTTTTTTAATATTACAATAATTACACAATTGCACTCTTATTGTGTCATGATCTTGAAAAAATCAGACTGTCTAATTTATTTTTACATAGAACAATATAATACTATTTTAACTAAAGCCAACTAGATAAATATAATAAAACTCAAACTAAATGTGAAGTTTCAGAAAAGGGAGTTATTTTTTACAATTTATTGCTGGATGTCCTGGTAAGTAAAAACATAAATAAATATCGAATAGTTAATTACTTAATAAGTTTATTTGTATTTTTTCATTTTATTTAGAAAGCGTATTATTTAAACAATTGTTAAAATATTAATATGTTTTAATTCAAAGTTAAAACGTGAAATTTTAGGTTTCAAAAGCTTATTTTAATAAAAGCGAATTATCAAGAAGTTAATTTCTATAAAAAAACGCAAAGTTTTAACAAAATTAATGAAGTTTCTACAAAATAGTTGAATTTCCAAATTATATACGAACAATTTTCAAGGCAAAAATAATTCCAAAATAATTAAACTTTCAAGAAGTTTAGTTCAACAAAAAACGAAGAATTTTACATAAAATACAATAATTTTCTACAAAATAGTTGAATTTTTAAATTATAAACGATCAGTATTCAAACAAATGTTTTTTCTCGATTTTCGATAAACTTCAACAGTAGACCATTAAAATATATCATGAAATTAGTTGATTGTTCATTAGTGAAAATAAGTTTGACAGTTATATTTTATTAGAGAGATTAACTATTGTAGGGAAAGTGGTAACTTAAAGAAAATCAAGTTAGGGAAAAACGCAATTCGGAAAAATTACAATTGGGAGTGTATGGGAATGACTAAAAAAAATTATTGCCTTATAAACCAATTAACCAACAAAAGTTATTGTTCGGCTTTAGCAATTTAGCGAAATTTACGCTTTTCGTCCGCAAGATGCCCTATTTCTTTTCAAGGAAGTGGGTTGTTTATTACTTCTATGTCGATTATATTTTTGAAATAATATAGTAAATAAGGTTAGAAATTGAGTTTTAAATTATTGCACATTTATTATAAAAACAAGATCCTGGTTACGTAATTACTAGTTACTTATAACATTTCCACCCGACTTCGAATTGAAAAAAACTATGATTTCTCAAATGATTGAACGCGTAGAGCAATCGAAAATGGGTCAACAAACACTGCCGATTACTCTAGAGTTGGGCGTACTGAAAATAATTGCGCTAGGAATTGTGATTTATATGTCGTTTAAATATAACACTTGAAAATGATGTGGATTTTTTTCTTGCAGCCAAATGAATTTCTTTGACTAATTTCATTATTGCAACGACGTCACTATTGGATGTTGTTAAAACATTTTGTTCTTCAGATGGCGTGGGCTTGAAATGATGATGTTCTATTGTCCGTAATAGAATTGATTTATCAGCAGGAAAATTGTGTCTTTGAATTTTGAATTACCGCTGCGGATTTGTGTGTGCTATGAGGCGAATGAGTCCAAGTTTTTCAAGTTTAAATCCCAGTATGGTTAAAGAGGGATGTCTGGCAGGAAGAGTTCTGGACCTGTCACGAACAAAACGATCGTCAGGCAGAAGATCTCTCTTAGGAGACCTGGAAGGGGAACGAAAAAGAGGAACTGCAGGAAAAAAAGACCTTTCTTGAGACTGCGCAGTTTTGGAACAAGGAACACCAGGAATAGAGTTGTTATTAGGTGAACAATCAAACAGTGAAATTAACTCTGCAACAAACGACAGAGGAATATATTTTTCTAAAGTAGAAAACTTTATCTTGGTATACCATGAAACTGTTGTGGCAAAATTCTTAATAAATTTCTGTTGTTACTGCTTCTAAAGGCTACTAAATGTGACTTTAGGATGATTTATTATAAAAAACGTTTGCAAGATAAAATGAAAATCAGACGGTGGGGGTACCAATCGTAGCTTAAAATTATTTCAAAGTGGACATCATTTATGGAGGTGATTGTGGTGGTTCGAGCAAAAGTTAATACGCTGGCGAAATTTCCAGGTAAGATTTTATTCCCATCTAATCCTAAAAAGGGTTTCAACCCTTGAATTATCATCCGTATTACAAAATTTCTACCCTATTCGCTCCCAGCCAAACAGAATATAAAAAAATTATAACACACACATTCTGTATTATCGCGGGATAAGTTTTGAATTAAATTTGTACTTATTCCGGACAAACTCAAATCAAGCTTAGAGAAAGTAGCAATTGGGATAGTCTACAGATTAGGTGCAACAACTTTGGCTTTACTTGTAGCTTAGAAAATTTCTTAAAATAATTTATATATTATAGCATTTTTTGATTATAAGTGTTATCTTAAAGATTATAGGCATTAATCTTATCCTTCCTGCTTAAATTCAGAATATTATCAAGAAAAAAAATTGCTTAAAACTTAAGATTTTTAGAATAACCGGCACCAAATTTCTGTAGCCAATACAGAATACATTGAGCACTTCTTTGGTTGAATCATTAATCTCATAACTTAAAACTGACGCTTTCTTTATGGAAAATTATTGTTTTAGATTGCTGTCCATTTAATTAAAATGTGACCTTAGACTAATTTAATATTAAAGAAGTTTGTAAGATAAAATGAAAATCAGACTGCGGGCGCAACATTCATGAAGTAAAGTATTTTTAAAGTATTGGACTAGCGGATAGCGGATAGGATAAATGTGTTAATTATAATAAATAATAATAATAATTAATAGATAATTATCTATTAATCATGCTTTTTACAGCTAATGAACTCTAATGAAATGTCAATAATTTCAAAAGCAAGCTTGACGCCTTTTATCTATGAGATAACAACTTTAGGTGCTAATATATTTAAATTAAGGACTATAAAATCTTTTGGTTTTATCGTTATTCAAATTAAATAATAATACAATGATCAGTTTTTTCATAATTAGAAGCGATGATGTTGGTTCATACCCTCTTTTTATGCTCGCTGGTTATCCTTAATTTTACTGGTAAATATATAAATAATTTTAACATCTTTAAAGTATATAACAATCACTAGTTGTGCGACATAACCGGCGTTAATTTTCAATTGGAATTTAGTAGATAAATTTGGTCGTATAAGCTATTGGTTGGTTGTATATGAAAATATTTAAACAAAATTTTGTGTGGGATTTGATTATTATAATAATGGTGTAGGTGGATTTTACGTCGGACGTATGCGAACCAGACATTCAATTGATCGATTGGTACCATTTGTATCAAGATTTAAAAATTGCACGTACAAGTGTTCATAGTACTCGAAAATTTAAACAAATAATTCTCATGACATCTTCGATGAAAAGATACTTATCAGAGTTATAGCATTTGCAAAATTCGGAGAAAAAAAAACGAAACCGAAATTTTTACTTTTTTACAGCACAATATTTGAAATAAGAAATAAAACTTTCCAGATAAACGAGACAAGCTACGAAAATATTTAATAGACAAAAGTTGTTCACCCTGATGAGAGTTACAAATTTTTTTAACATGATTTTTTGATAGGAATATGTTGGTTAAAGCTAAATGAGCTTTAACAAAGCTTTTTCTCTATCAAGTTAATTTTTATTTTTCAAGTCTATTGTCCCGAAAAATTATTTTATTTTCTCCACGTGTTCTCTGTTAAACGTGTATATTGTGTGATTAGTCAGAAGAGTTATGTATTTTTCCATAAATTTGGATACTTTATTTTCTCTGTCAACTATCATATCAAATGTAAATGTATTCGTTAGGAAGTTTAATTACCTCGCTTATAATTCATGATAAAATATTTAATAATTTGTTTTTTAATAATGAGTGATAATATTAAAAATCTATTAAATGGATTGTAAAACCGATATAATTAAATACTTTTTTAGTTTAAATTTACAAATTTTTTAAACTTATTTTCTGTACTTGAACAAAAAAAATAAATTTAGGGCTCGTTTTTAGACAAACATTTTGTAATGTACATTTCTTTTTCAAGCTTACTTACTATAAATATCTACAATACTTACTTGAACTTGTTTTGGTATCTTTCGTTGGTATGCTTAAAATTAAACTTTTCTACAGAATTTTTCATGGGTTAAAAAAAAACTTTGAGTCCTACCAAAAAATGGGCTAAGAGGTAATTCTGTAGTTATTTATAAATCCTGCAATACTTACATAAACTTCTTATTATCTTCTTATTCTAAATCTTTCAACTCAAAAATTTTAATTATCAACTTTTTTCGTATTAGAATTTTCGACGTAATAATAACAGCACGATGAATAAAGCCAAAGAGGTGAGTTCTACAAAAAATAGTTAAAAGAAAAATGTTTAATATTCTGAAAATCTACAATTCCTCAATTTGGCTTGTTTTACGTATCTGTTATCGTTTGGCGTAAAACTCGTTAATTTTTGTTGGTAGTTTTCGTAATTATGTACGGAGAAGCTATCTGCAGAGAGTCGCCAAAACTTAATTTTCTGCTGCAGGGGTCTCAAAACTTGACGATCAGTTAAAAAATTAGGCGGGGCAGGGCGGGCAAGGGGGTGAAAATTCAGACGCTTCTCATAATTTCTTAATCATAAATGATGAGAACATAAAAAAAATTTCAGCTAATATGATTAAAACCGGGCTGAGCGGTACATCCATTAGTGAACTAGTATAATGCGTGTTGTCTACTAATTCTATTTGGTTGCAAGTAAATGAGGAATAACTTTCTCTTGTCTTTAAGTGTTTAACTAATTATAATGATCGTCATCGTATAATAGAATGTTTTATCCATACAGAAAAAGATTTTCAATCGTAACTTTTTGACCAGAATAAGCATCGAGCGTGTCCTCAAGTTGCGGATATAGGGTCTCTGTACTAAGATCTTTTGCTCAAAATGGTTACAATAATTAATAATCAGTCCCCGAACCCCCTTCCTAGCTGCTAGTGACAAGAAGAATGACACCACCAAACTTATTTGCAAATGTGGTTTAAACGATCGAACGCGCAGAGCAATTGACAATGGGTCGGCAAACAGTGGCGATCACACAAGAGTTGGGTGTATTGAAAATAATTTAAATGGAAACACGAAGGTAAACGGTTGAAACGCCCATATTGATTGGACGAATCAGCTCAAGGATGAACTTTATGGTGCCAGAAGCACCCGAAGCTCTAGAACGTTTGGTATCAGATATTGCATTGAAAAAGCTTCAGATAAAGATGAAGAAGCGACCTTAAGACTAATCGCGGAAAGCAAGCACCTTCTCAGAGGTGATCGCGATTAGCGATTAAGGAGGAACATTAATATGTAGGTTCTTTTTAAGGACCAAGATCAATTGTTCAGTTTAAGGTGTTGCGCGGGCTTTCGTTGGTTTCAGTCGAAGGTAAAACCCGATGATGAATCAATATACCAAAATATGCTTGCATCAACTGAACAAAAAATTGTTGGCGAAAGACAATCGTTACCTGACTCACGAATGACAATAAAAGGGAATACAGAAAAGGGAAAGATTGGTCAGGGAAAACCAACAATTCCTCGCTGATTCATCGCGCCACTTCATCGATCTCTCTGTTTCTGTTCAAAACCCACCCAATCTCAACGAGATAGAAACTTTTTGGAAAGAGGTATAGCATCTGCTTAGAGCAATTTTGAGAGCTCATTGCCTTAAATGAGAGTTTGCAGCGACTGTACACCAGATATTCCGTTGAAGTTATTGTAATGATATGATAATGATGTAATAATGATGTGATGGTGTAATAATGAATTAATTGCTAGTTAATCCTAGTTGGGCTAGTCAAAGTTAATTGATTTTAGACTGTTATGAAAATAAATTATTAAAATGAGACTTTCGCCGAGATTATAAACTTATGTTCAAACCACCACCAGGTGTTGCAAATTTCGTATAAGAGGAGCTCATGATATACCAACGGACAATTGTCTACTTTAAGAAAAATGTAATCCTCTGTTTCTTTTTACAGAGTTGAACTCACAGTTCGACTGTTTACCTAATGGCGCTCCTATCCCTGGTGTTCCTGGTTCTGGCACTGCTTATATTCTTGATAGACATCCATCGCCCGAAAAGTCTCTTTCACTTGCAGAGCCTCTTGTTCATTCTCGAGCTAGGTCTCCTTCTGCCACAAATCATTCTTCGGCCAAGCCTCTTGCTCCTGTTGAGCCTTCTCTTTATGCCAGTTCCAGTTCTTCTGCTGTCAGGCATCGTTCCTTCAACATACTTGGATTTAACCGCGAAAAAACTGGCCTTATTCGGCTTATTCCTCACACCAACCCAAAACGGCGATTTAGAATTCAAAGTTACATTTTTCCTCCGGATAAACCAATTTTTTTGATATGGAGAGGATTTAACAGCTTTAAGTCCATGCCAACAGAAGCAAGAAACGTTTTAACCACATCCACTGATGATGTCGTTGCAATACTGGTAACTAATACAGTTCTTCGTGGAATATATAATCCCGATGGGGTACGATTGGGCATAAACATGAGAAGTGGCGAGGTATTTCAATTGACTCCAGAATTAGTCAATGAAACTCCATTAAGCTCCAAACGCCTAATAACAAAGAACTTTCAAGTCAAGTGTTTACGCTTACCAGCTAATCACAATTCTCCTGGCCATTAATTTCTTTAAAAAAAATAGTAACTGATAATTTTGTCAAAATAGTCAGTGTATTATGGTTCTCAAGGAAAATTATTATGAGCGTAGAATCGTTTGTATAATTTAAAAATAGAAGAGACTACTCTACAGTGATATCTCACTAGTTTTAGCATTTAAAAGCATTTTTTTGCAACAATAAAGAAAAATTTTCCATTTCAAATCAAGCCTATGTTATTATTCAGTTAACTATTTCTATAGAAAAATATCACGAATGTAGGTAATTATTAAAAAATCCGGTAACATATTTTTTACAGTTTATATTAGTTTTCCAACATTTAAATGTGCCGTTATGGTGAATACTATACATATTTATAACATAGGTACCAGAATGTCTCAAAACCTAAGTATATCAACTGCGATATCATTTTTGAAGAATTTAGTAATTACTCTTTTTCCTTGAAACTGTCTCTAATGAAAACTGAAGATTGTAAAAAGTTATCAGTAAAATCAACACATTTCGGAAAATATTTAAGTTAACCAAATAATTCTAAAAGATATCTACATAAAAAATTGTTGAAATTATAGGAATTTTGATAATGTATCAAATAGGAGTTGAGTCAAATTCAAGAGATTGCTCTTATTAATGTTGATTTTTGTTCAACTTTTTCTCCGAGTACTAGAAAAGTGAATTTTTAATCATAAAGATTAATTTTACTCCAAAAGAGAAGACTTTTTCACAAAGTGCATGCCATTTCAACGAAAAGGTTTAACTTTATAAAAGAAAATATCATTTTTTAAATTTAGATATGCATTCAAAACCAAAAATTTTTATTATTAAATTTTGAGTTAAAAAAATAATAATTCTCGGCCTTTCGGACCAATTATATGAATTTTAGAATAAAATGATGAATCTTCATACACATTTTCTAAATTTATAAATGTCGAGATTTAATATAAAAAACTATTTTACATATACAAAATAATACATGCGGTAAATAAATATAGATGTTTTAGTTTTAGTTTCTACGCTCAGTAAAGTCTTATTAGCCAACGAATAATCTTCCAGATGTCCTCTTAAACATATACTTTTTTCACATTTTTTAAAGTGGTGCAACATAGTGAAAAAAATTTCAAACAGTACTTGGGACACTCTGTGTCCTCTTTAAATATCATTCCTTTATCCTACTTACTTTATCAATTACCTTTCACCCCCACCACTCCACTCCGTAAAAGAAGACACTCATCACTATCGAATCAAACAATTTCATTCTCGTTACAAAATCATCTGCAAAGAACCACTTTTCCAGAACCCACACTTGCCTCATCACTACATTTGCCCTTCTCACTCTCTATTTTATATGCCCATCTACTCCTCCGTGCCTCCGAAACGGGAAGCTCAAGTACACAAACCCCCCTCCCTCTCCTCCTGTCACGCTACCTTTCGTCTCCTCATATACCTCCCTCAGCCTCTCGATCAGGCCTCTCTGCACTCCCCCGTCTTCCATTTCCTCCCACAACTTCCTCCTATCCACCGAAGGAAACGCACCTTTTAGATGTACAAAAAACGCGTACATTTTGGCACCCTTTTTGACTAGTTTTCTATCCGCCACGTGCTGCAATTCGTGAATATTGTCAATGGTACTGCTTCCCTCCCTAAAGCTCGCCGGCGTCTCCGACAGTACGCTTTTCCTCTCAACATCCTTCTGCAGCCTATCAGCCAGCCCCATCGCATATATTTTGTACACCGTATTCATTAGCGTAATTCCTCTATTATTTCTTTCCCTCTCCCTACCCCCTTCTTTATATAGTGGTACAATTACTTCTTCCCTCAACCCTCTTGGAAATCCCCCCCCCCCCCGCCATACTTTTCTCACTTTCTCCTTTAGCCTCTCCGTTACCTCTGGTGCGCCAAACAGCCATGATTCGTTCTATACCCCGTCCAGCTCTACTGTCTTAGACGTTTTTAACTTCTTTATCTGCCTCTCTATCTCATCGTCATTCAGCTCCTCTATATCTAACTCATCTCTCTTTCGTGTGTCTGATACCTGAAATAAATCTTAAAAAAATTTCCTACATTCGCCACTTCCTATCTTCTCACTTATCCCCACCCTGTGTTTTCTAAGCCTATTACTTATCTTCCTCACGTCCCCTTCTGTCTTAATATTTCTAAACTCCTATTCCAGCTCTTTTACCTTTTTCTGTTCTTTCTTCTTATCCATTATCCTAAACACCTTCCCTATTTCTACGTACTCCTACCTTTTCGCATTTCCTTTCTTGCACTTCCTGTACTTCCTTTTTACCTTTCTCTTTATCTTTTTACATTCCCTTTCCCACCACGGCTTCACCACTCCTTTCTTCTTATTTCTAAATACCTTCTTTTGCACACACGCTTTTACTTTCTTTCAGATCCTCCCATATCTCTTCCACCGACTCCCCCTTAAAACTTACGTTTCCCGACTGCTCCTGATACTTCTCTATTGCTTCTCTCGTCTATGACAACCTCTTTCCTAACAACGCTTTGTCTCCCGCATGTCGAGTCCACCCACATAGTTTATCACAGATACCCCTATCTTACACATACATGTATATACGTGCATTCTCTCTCTTCGTCCCCTGTTACCATACCATTCGCCACAGTTCATCCTCTGTCCTCCATCCAGTCTCTTAGAATCCCCCCCTTTTTATTTATTAACTTATCCTTTGATTTCCTTTTGAAGCTCTTCCCTTCCCGGTACAGACGTCCTTCCCCCTTAATCCTCGCATTAAATTTCCCCTCCCCCAGTACAACCATACCCTGATACCTTTCTCCTAGTAAATCTTTCACCCATTCTTTACCCCTTTCCATTCCTTCCTTATTGTAAACAGTCACAAACTTGAATGTTTCCCCTTCTACCTTCAATGTCCTAATTTGCACGCCCTGTTCCTCTCCCTCTCCATGGATTCCATCTTCTAATCTATTCCTAATCCGTGTTAGAATTTACCCCATTCGCGCTTCCTTTTCTCTTAACTCTGACCCCCTTCTGTAGCCTCCAACTATAGACCCTTAGCAGCTTCGGCTCTATACTATCCCATTCCTTTATCTTTACCCAAGTTCCAGTACAGCACCTTTAACACTCCTCCGCCCTGCTTTACTCCTACCTCCCCAATTCTCACGAAACAAATAATCCTGCACTTCCTTCAAAACACACTTCTCCTCATCCCATACCCACATTTTCTTCTCTATTTTTATTTTCCGATACCCTACCTTTGCCACTTTCCCTTCACTTCTCTTCTTCCTAGCCCTGTGGCTTAGCATTTTCTGCATATCCCTTTTCTTCCTCGTCAAGTCTTGACCGGTGAAATCCTTCTTCTTTATCCTATTTTTGTTACGCATAACCCCCAATTTTTCTTCCTAGCTCTCCAATTCCACAACCGCCACTTTATACTCCTTTCTCCCCTCCATCCCATTACAATATTATTTCTCCTATATGCCTTTTCTCTCCTCTCCATCCTTAATTCCATTGCCCTTATTCTTTCCCTATCCGCTCTCTCCTCCTTCTCATTCCTACGCTCTACCACTTTCTCTTCTATCATGTTCTGCACCCTCTCCCAAATACCTTGCTTCTCGCTCTCCCCCCTGTCAGATTATTTCTTTTACGACCAACCCTACACCTTTTCAAGCGTTTGCTCCGCCCTTTCCCGCTACTCCCTAATCTCTTCTTCATCTTCTTCATTTTATCAACGTTTTCCTTCTTTACGGAAGACACTTCTCCCTGCAATCGTTCTATTTTGCTCCCTCAGCTTTTTTACCTCCTTTTCCCATCTTTCATGTCTTACCCTCAGGTCCTCCCTCATACCTTTTATCTGCTTTATCGCCCCCCTTACGTCCTTCCTCAACCCTCTGGCCTCGCCTATCAGCACCTCTAAAGCCTCCTTCTTTGTCTGCCCCTTCATTTTTACGGAGGCGCGGGTGACCTACGTGTCCATACACTCTTTTTAAAAGGACTCTCTAGCACGTTATTCTTTGGCGTCTTTTGGCTTTGGCGTCTCCTCCGTTCCGATTTTTCCCTCTCCTTGAAGGTGTTCGCACAAGAAAATCCCTTGCAGTGCGCTGGAGACATCTCACTGATATGCCCTCCGTGCACGAGCACATCGAGCCAACCAATCACATTCAACCTGCCGTGCTGCTGCCGCCTGACCACTGACGCAAACAAGTGCATCGCTATCCACAATAACTCGCAACCTCCTTGAGCTACATGCACTGCCAGTACTCTCGCTGCCCACCTTCCGCTCTTCCGTCCGTAACTATGACCTATCCATGCAAAGAGGTACCTGCTGCAGCCAACAGATGTCTCTCAGGGCCACTTTCGCTTACCAACCCAAATTTTGCTTTTTTTAGCACTATTTTCTCCCTCACAGCTCCTACAGACACCCTTTACTCTCCCCTAACATCCCTTCGCACTACTGGAACCAACCTTGCCCACAATGAAGAATCAAACTGCTGACCACAAAACTAACCCGCTTCCTTGCCAACCTAACCTAACTTTCCCTGATTAGCTAAATTCCACCCCCACAACTACAATGAAGATAAGGGGTGCAGTTCCGAAGAGATGAACGTGACGATTTCCTTCACACTGCGCATACTTTTGTGTTTTTGAGCGCTGATTACGAAAATGATATTGAAAATTGGCGACTCGGCGATTTTTATGGTGAAATTGCGAAAAAACCATAAAAAATATGGTTTTTTTGCGTTTATTTCAGTCAATATGCAAAATATCGCAAAATGTTTTTAATAAAAGTTGTAGATCGTACAAAAATACACAATTTTTGTGTAACACATTTTTTTTGCGAGTGACTGGGACCAGAAAAAACTTAGGTCACACCTTTGTCCCTTGTCCCACGCGTCGTGGGGCGGAAAGGCACCCCTGTGACTGGTCACAGAAATAATGTAAGTTCACACCCCGCCATTTTTCCGCGATTTCACGATGATAATCGCCTAGTCGCCAATTTTCACTATCATTTTCGTAATCAGTGCGTTAAAGTACATAAGTATACGCAGTGTGAAGGAATTCGTCACGTTCACCTATTCGGAACTTTATCCAAGATAAGTTTTTAACACCATAAAACACACCGTCCACACAAAATCCGATATATTTAGAGTAGTTATTTAGCTGTAGTACAAATTTTCATCCGACGCTGGAAAAAGTGCGATAACTTGATAATCAACAGATATCGCTCTTTTCTGATAAAAAATAAAAATACACATTGAAAAATATACATTTGTTTTTAAAATCTTCCAACTAATTGTTGTAATAAACACTATACTAATTTTACATATAAATACCGGAAGCCATCAAAACTAAAAATATGCGCAGTAGCGTAACTACCACATACAATTTTTTAGGGTGAGAATTAGATTTATTTTGAGCTCTTTCTCACGAATTTTTTGTAATTGGTGCTTTGTCGGAATACACGGACCATTAACAGATACGCCACTGGCTATATATAGGGCCTGATAACAGCTTTTACGAAATTCGAATCTTTATTGTTTTTCATGAAACTGGATATAATGAGACAAAGACATTGAAGGGCCAACTTGTTTTCGGTTATTCTTCCATAGAAGTTTATATAGTCCAACGAGTCACCAGAATATTCATCAGTAAGGCTCTTAATTAAATTCTTCGGCCATACAGTAATAAGTTTTTCCTCTAATTAAAAATGAAGAGGATTGTCTATATTTTCATCTTATCCCTGGCGAGTGTCCTTTATATTTCTGGTTAGTATAATCATATAATATGTCTGAAATTTTAATATTTCCTCAATGTATCCGCAAACCAAAATTTGTTATGTATAATCTGCATTATTTTCCAATTCCTATTTCCTTTAAAATTTTACATAAGCTTGTCCGAAATAAGTAAGAATTTAATATGAATTTATTACGAAAAAATATTTAACTTAGCCCAGTTTTAATCAAATTAACTGAATTTACCCTTTTATGCGTGTGTATAAAATCCCGCTAATCGAAATTTCAAGAACCAAATTTATTTGAACAACTCTATTGATTTATTTCTTAAAATTGGATTCACGAAAAATGTCTACACTGATTTTATTGAAACTTCGCTATTTCATAGCTGTCAATGTCCTTTTAGAGCTAAAACTATAAAACTATGTGCTTTAGATATATAAGCCTAAAGAAAATTTTATTTAATTTTAGCGTAAAATACCATTAATTGCTATTTCGGTCATTTTTTTCGAGTGTAGAAAATAAGCTATAAAAATGTTTCCATTTGAAGCATAACAAGTAATAGGTCATACCGGTTTTAAAATTGGCTTGTCAGATGTTCAATATTGTCACTTTAAGATCGTGTAAAAGTATGTTAGTAAAAAGTGCTTTCCTGCAATTCATTATTGAGACCAAGAACTCACAAGCAAGATAGGTTAATTCCTTTACTCATAAATTCTTATTATAAGCAACCTTGCACCTGTTCTCTTTACTTCAGATATGATATTTGACAGAGCAAACAGTGTTTCGAAATGGAATAATTAATTTTACAGATTTTTTGGCCAGAAATAACCATTTGGCAGTATTAATTCTAAATTAAAAAAAATTAATATCCACTCTGATCTTAAAAAAATTAAGTAAACTAAATCTTAAATTCACCTTACTTCAGGTTCTGGTAAAAAAATTGAAATTGACTCTTAATTTTAATAAAAAACTGAAATGAGGTGAATTTTCAATGTAGGCTAAAGAAGTTGAAATATTTTGAAAACTTGCAAATAAACATAAGTTAAAAGGATATTTTAAACCGTAAAATAAGGAAGCAAAAACATAATCAGGGTCAGCATATTTTAGAGACTGAATTTCAAAAAAAATAATTTTGCGTTTATAAAACATGAAAAACAAGCATAAAGGAACTCTTAGAATAAATTTGAACTATAAAATTTGGATTTTTTGAGGGTGTTTTATACTAAAAAAGGTTTATGGTTATTCAAAATGAAACCGAGCTGAGTGATACTTTGTGAAAAAAATTTTGATCCCGATCAATTATTATTATTTTAAATTAAAATTAAAGTACTACGGGCACGTAAAGAATAGGTTTCAGAATAAAATGTTTAATTACACTTTTTAGAAACAAAAATTATTTTAAGTGGTATAAGTTGCCAAGAAAATATTTATTTTTTATGAAAAAATTCCTAAATAAACATAACTATTTAATAATAAATGGTAGCTTAATTTTTTGGGGAAAAGGTTCCCTAAAACTTGACATATACGAATGACCATAAAAAATTTGGCTCCTTTCGATGAAACCCTGGAACTTAAGTTCAATTTTTCGAAAAATTAAAATTTCCCCATGTTAATTAAATGGGATTTTGCAGTGCCTGGTGGCACGTGTTAATATTTGAATTTCGAAAAAAATTACGCGTTTTCTCTTTCCGGAAATGGATACTTTTAGCTCGTTTCGATTGCACCCTTTAACTTGAGTTAAATTTGTCTAAAATGTCCCCAAATCAATAACATGGGATTTTGAAGTGCCCGGCGGCACGGGTTAATATTCGAATTTCAAAAAAAATTAAGTCTTTACTTTTTCATGGACATGGAAACTTTAAGCACGTTCCGTTAAAAGCCTGGGACATGAGTTAAAATTTTTTTTAAATCCAAATCTCCCCATTTTAATTGAATGGAATTTTGATGTTCTCGGTGGCACGTGGTATTCTTGGAATTTCGAAAAAAATTGCGCGTTTTCTTTTTCCGAAAATAAAAACTTTTAGCACGGTTCGATACAACCCTTGAACTTAAATTAAGTTTGTCTAAAATGTCCTTAGAGCAATTAAATGGGATTCTGAAGTGCCCGGTGGCACGTATTAATATTTGAATTTCTAAAAAATAATATCGGGTTTACTTCTTCCGGAAATGGAAACTTTTAGCACGTTCCGATAAAACCCTGGAAAATGAGTTCCATTTTTCAAAACATAAAAATTTCTCCATGTCAATCAAATGGGGTTTTAAAGTACCCGATAATACGCGTAAATATTTGAATTTTGAAGAAAAAATATTACAGGTTTACTCTTTTCGGAAATGGAAACTTTTAGCACGTTCCGACACAACACTGGGACATGACTTCAATTTTTCGAAAATTCATAATTTTCCAATTTTAATAAAATGGGATTATGATGTTCTCGGTGGCACGTAGTATTCTTTGAATTTCGAGAAAAAGTACGCGTTTTCTTTTTCCGAAAATGAAAACTTTTAACATGATTTTATACAGCCCTTATCTTGAGTTTAATTTTGTCTAAAATGTCCCCAAGTTAATTAAATGGGATTCTGAAGTGCCCGGTGGCACGTATTAATATTTCAATTTCAAAAAAATAATAACGGGCTTACTTCTTCCGGAAATAGAAACTTTTAGCACTTTCCGATAAAATCCTAGAACATGAGTTCAATTTTTCAAAAATTAATAATTTCCCCATGTCAATTAAATAGGGTTTTGAAGTGCCCGGTGGCACGTGTTAATATTTGAATTTTGAAAAAGATTACGTGTTTTCTTCTTCCGGAAACAGAAAATTTTAGCAGGTTTCGGTAAAACCCTGGAACATGAGATTAATTTTTCGAAAATTCGAAATTTCCTCATGTTAAATACATTGGATTTTGAAGTGCCCTGTGGTACGTGTTAACATTCTAATTTCGAAAAAAATTACGCGTTTTTTTGCGAAAATGAAAACTTTTAGCATGATTCGGTAAAACCCTTGAACTTGAGTTAAATTTGTCTAAAATTTCCCCAAATCAATTAAGTGGGATTCTGACTTGTCCGGTTGCACGTATTAATATTTGAATTTCGAAAAACAATAACGGGTTTACCTCTTTCGGAAATGAAATCTTTTAGCCCGTTTCCGATAAAACCCTGTAATAGGAGTTCAATTCATCAAAAATTTAAAATTTCTCCATGTCAATTAAATAGGGTTTTGAAGTGCCCGGTGGCACGTGTTGATATTTGAATTTCAAAAAAAAAATTACGGGTTTACTCTTTTCGGAAATGGAAACTTTTAGCACGATCCGACAAAACACTGGGACATGAGTTCAATTTTTCGAAAATTCAGAATTTTCCAGTTTTAATAAAATGGGATTTTGATGTTCTCGGTGGCACGTAGTATTCTTTGAATTTCGAGAAAAATCACGCGTTTTCTTTTTCCGAAAATGAAAACTTTTAGCACGGTTCGATACAACCCTTGAACTTGAATTAAGTTTGTCTAAAATATTTTTAGATCAATTAAATGGGATTCTGAAGTGCCCGGTGGCACGTATTAATATTTGAGTTTTTTAAAAATAATAACGGGTTTACTTCTTCCGGAAATGAAAACTTTAGCACGTTCCGATAAAACCCAGGAACATGAGTTCAATTTTTCAAAAATTAAAAATCTCTCCATGTCAGTTGAATGGGGTTTTGAAGTGGCCGTTGATACGTGTTAATATTTGAATTAAAAAAAAAATTACGGGTTTACTTCTTCCGAAAATGGAAACTTTTAGCCCGTTTCCGATAAAACCCTGGAACATACGTTCAATTTTCAAAAATAAGAGTTTCTTAGGGTCAATTAAATAGGCTTTTAAAGTGCCCGGTAATACGTGTAAATTTTTGAATTTCCAAAAAAAAAATGTCGGGTTTACTGTTTTCGGAAATGGAAACTTTTAACACGTTCCGACAAAACACTGGGACATGTGTTAATATTTATATTACGAAAAAGATTACAAGTACTTTTTCGAAAATGGAAACTTTTAGTCCGGTTCCGATAAAACCCTGGGACATGAATTGAATTTTTCGAAAAATCAAAATCCGCCCATTTTAATCAAATGGAATTTTGCAATGCCCGGTGATACGTGTTGATATTTGAATTTCGAAAAAAATTACATTTTTTATTTTTCCGGAAGTGGAAAATTTTTTAAAGTTTCTTGCTCTGTAGCTCAAAAAGCGTTTTTTGGATTGCCCTTGTGCTGACGTATGTGTCACTGATAGTGAGGGGGGTAGAAAAAACTTAAAATCTTGAAAATATTTATAAATGGGAGGATTCTCAAAGAATTTGATAGCAATAATTTTTTTTTAATACGTGGCAAATGTAGATCGTCGATCAACATCTAGATCGTTTGGATCAGTTATGATGATTTTTGTATATTAGCAGTCTTTTTATAGAATCATCAGGAATGCATGAAAACGATTGGCTAGTGCCTTCTCCTGAGCATCATGATGGTTTTACTGCAGATGAAATAACAAGACTATTAGATGAAATCGACGCTATTCATCCTTCACACATGGATTATTCTGGACACCATACGTCCATGCCTCTGTCTCCTACATTACATACCTACGAGTATCATCCACGTACACCAAGCCCAAACCGTGAGTTGGAAATTCATGCATTTTTTGAAAACTCAAACAAATTTTAACAGAAAACTCTTTCCTTTGCTTGAAAATTAATTTTCAACTGAATATCCAACTATATATTGATATTGATATTTTTTGCAAAATTCAAAATGACACATCCAATATCGCGAACACGAGTGATGAACAATTTTCCTATCTTGATAAAACTGGTGATACTTATTAGGTTTTAGGGTGACTAAATCGAAATCTGGCGTTAGGTTTTAAAAACACAAAATGAGAAATCCAATATGGTGGGAAAGAAATATAAAGTAATATTTATTACTTTATCATTTATTTGAACTCATTTGACATTAACGCTTATTTCGACAAATTTTTTTATTACTTACATTCAGCTGACATCCAATATCATATTTCGATTCAGCGAACCCCAAAACCATAGGTATCACAAACCTTATTAAGGTACGAAAATTTTTAATCACTCATGTGCGCCATTTTGAATTTAGAAAATTTGAAATCAGATTTCATTATAACGGCCCCAAATGCGTTTTTGATCATTTTGATCCGTCAATAGGGATCTGCGATTTGGAATTTTTAAAATCCGGCAACAAATTTCTATTCAACGACCCGAAAAACCATAATAACTCTAATTTTATCAATATCCGAAGATTGTTAATAACTGATGTCCGATATATTGAACGCGACATTTTGAATTTTAAAAATTAGATTTTGAGTTTGTTGAATCAATGCCTGAGGTTTGATTTAAAAAATTCAAAACAGCGAATCAAATATGGGAAACCAACATTATCAAAAAGGTTTAAAACTTTATCGGATTGTTTATATTTAATTTTTTTAGTCTTTTAAATTAAATCTGATGTTAGTTTTTCAAAATTCAATATGGCGGACATAAATTAAAAAAAATGTTTGGACCTTGATAAATTTGATTCAATTCAGCGAACCCCAACACCACAGGTATCACAAATCTTATCTAGATACGAAAATTTTTAATCATTTATGTCTGCCCTTTTGAATTTTGCAAAGTTAACATCAGATTTCGATTGGGTGAGCCTAAAAAACTAAGTATCGCCCATTTTAATAAAATCCGAAAATTTCTAATCATTTATGTGCGCCATATTGGATCCGCCATTTAAAATTTGTAAAATCCCAAATCAGATATAAATTCAGCAACCCGAAAAACCCTAACATACTGAAACAAAATTAAATTCCATTGCGTTAAATAATTTTATTCTGAAAACCGGTCTAGCGGTGAAGGGGATAACGTTTCCAGTTACAATTATATTTACTAATATACTCGTGGAAATTTAGACATAGCGCTAGCTGGTCCCAAACTTGAAAAAACGTTTTCCCCAATTGGGGATAGAAAAAGGACCAAACCAGCAATATAACGTCTAACCCGGCCAAAGCCTAACTTACCGACTGTTTTTTAAAATAAAAAAAATGGGATGGCATCTTGAATCTTTAAATTAAAGTCTGTAGACAAAAAATTAAACATGCCTTCGTCACAGCGGCTGATAAAGCTCAATTCGTTATTAAAATGAAATTTTGTTAATGGCTTGATGCCTCCCAGGCGGACCGAAGGAACCGAAAGGAGCCTCTACAAAGTACCCGCAAAGACCCCACTGAGTCTCCCTTTAGTTCTTTCTTAAAAAACTAGAAGAAAACAGCAAGGTTAACGTTTGAATTGTTGAAATTCGGATTCCATTAAAAACTCACGGAGTAATTGCAATATATTTTTCTGCCGCGTTAAAAATTTTAAAAAATGTCAATAACTTCTGCTGAAGGTGACTTTAAGCGCATCTATAATAGCTCAAGTAGTATGGTGCACGCGAAGTTTAAAAATAAAATTCAAAACTGGCAAATAAAGGTCAATAAATATCTCAACAAAAAAAAAAGCAGCCAATATTTTAAATGAGCAAATAAATTGTAAAAATTTCGTTGGAGTCGTTAAATTTTTACGCAGCGAGTACAAACCTCAAGGCCACTGCTTGACTGCTCTCACTTCTATCGCATCGTTGTTGTCTGAGGTTTGCACTGCGTGGCGCTAGCATCCAGACAATATTCTTAAAGTTGCCAACAGAACGCTTATTAACTGCTACTAAAAGAAGATGCACTTGAAGCCACCTTCGGTCCATGTAAATGACAAGTATTTTATTTTTTAAAGTTTTTAAAGCTGCAAGAAAAAATATTGCGATTACTCCCTGAGTTTTAATGGAAATTTTAACGTAGAATCCGAATTTCTGCAATTTAAAAGTTAATCTTGCTGTTTTTTGAGTTTTTTAAAAAGGAACCGAAGGGGGACTGCGTGGGGTCTTTAAGGGTACTTTTTAGAGGCTCTTTTCGGTTCCTTCGGTCCACTAGGTATCCAAACGTCACGAGTGCTTCAAACATTCTGGTGTTTATAGACCTTGCCTGATAACAATTATCATTAGTTTGTTCCATATGTATAAAAAAAGTAGAATATTAAAAAAATATTTTTTTATTTAATAGGATTTTACCGAACATCAGAATAACTTCGAGCCTTTTTAAAAGATGGTTAGGACTTTTGAAAGTTTGGGAGAAATCAAGGAATATTTCATAAATTTTCGGAAATGTTTCCAAGTTTTAAAATACTTCAAATCAATTCAAAATGTATTAAATCCCTGAAAATATTTTTAACTGACTCGAATTTTCCACAACATTTTTAAAAATAATTCAAAATGTAATAAAATTATCTTTTAATCTTGTAAATTTTCCCAGGAATTTGAAGAAAATTTATTTATTCTTTGTAAAACTTAAAAAATTCTTCTAAGACTCATAAAGTTTATTTTGAAAATCTTTAAAAATGTAAATTTCTACAGATATTTTTAAGTTTCTTAAAGTTCATTTGTCAAAAAAAAATAATTAAAACTTTTTACGAATATTAAGAATATTCTTTTTTTTAAATCTTTTAAGGCCTTCTAATACTTCTAATCTTTAAAAAATATTACAATTTTAACTAAATTTTTTTTAAATTCTGAAAAATTCAAAAAACTGCCCTAAAATCCTTCTGGTTCTGCTTTGATAATTTTTGCAATATTTTGAAATAATCATTTGAAATTTTCCTCTGAATATTACAACAATATTATAATAAAAAAAAGTTCTGTTAACACTATTATTGTTAATAATATAAACAAATTTAATAAACAAATGTATTATTCAGGCACTTTTAGTCAGAAAAAATCGTTGTTTTCGATATCAATTTTTTAAAATTAGGAACCTTTTGACAATTTCAGAAAACTCATAATTTGTTGATGAATTTGATTATTCTATAAAACAAAATAAATTTAATAAACAAATGCATTATTCTAGCACTTGTCGAAGATAAAATCGTTGTTTGCAATGCCAGACCTTTTAATTGGGAACATCATGATAATTTTAGCAACATCCATCACTATTGGCTAAATTTTATTTTTTTTAACAGATTTAATTCGGGCATCTGATGACCAAAAATTCGTTTTTTTCGATGACAATTCTTTTAATTGAGAACTTCATGGTTATTTCAGCAACATTCATAATTTATAATGAAATTTTATGATTTTCTAAATTAAATTTGTTTAAAAAAGCGTAAAATTTATCAACAAATTCTGAATTTTTTTGACATTATAATGAGGTTCCTAACTTTAAACAAATTCACAAGGAAAAAACGAATTTTTCTGACGAAAAATGCCTGAATAATGCAGTTGTTTCTAATATTAACAAAAATACTTTTAAGAGAAATTTCTTTGAATAAAATATTTTTATCTGTCAAATTTGTTTCAATATGACTTTAAAAAAAAAGTTAAATTATTGAAAATTATAGAAAACAAGTTTTCAACAAATAATTTTTTATAAAATTTTTATTTTTTTTGTTGTATCATGATAGAATATCTTTATAGAATGCAAATCTATGAAACGTCGGCGAATACAACAATTTTCCTATTATTGACGAGCACCGGGAACGTCAAATAAACAAAATTCTCATTTTTTTATCCTATTTATTCATTCATAAAAAATATTTAAAAACTGAATTAAAAAGCAGGCCGACAACTTTTTTTGAAATTTTATCAGCTTTAAAAAAACATCCAAATAAGTTAACAGGTTCCGCCGGAATCGTATTATGTTGCGCTCTAAATGTCAAAGCATTGACAACAGTCATTTAGTGATTGTGAAATCTCTTTTGTTAAAACTCTTTTGACTAAACTTTTAAAATTTAAAAAAAATTGAAAGTTCAAATTTTTATAGCGCAAAAAATAATAAAAATCAAACATTGCATTTTGCGATCAAACTATGCAAGATACGAAAAAGATAATAAGACAAACGCGCGCCCAACAGTATATAAAAAATTTTTATTGATGACTTTTTTATTGTGAGGAATCGAAAAGAAAGATCGAGTTTGTTAAACATTTTTTGAGAAGAAAATTTTTTATTTTTGAATGCCCTACAAGATTATGATAACAACTATGACTATGAAATCATATAGAATTCCAGAGTCAAAATCGTGTGCCAAGCAGGAGATAAGTGATGAGAATATGTTCGTTAAAGACTAAGGAGCTTTAACAAAAGAGAATTCACAATCAACAAATGACTGTTGTTAATTCTTTAACCCTTAGTTTTACAAAGTCTGTGCACAAAGATCGAGCGCGTCGTGCGAGGCAAATACATTATCGAACGCAAAGCGCGAAATAAGTATATTATCGATCGCAAAGAACGACAACCAACAATCGCACGCTCTCGACGCACTTAAACTTGCGAGCGAATCAAAATATGTTTCCAGCGGAGCCTGTTCACCGATTTAGATGTTTTTTTTAAGCTGATAAAATTTCAAAAAAAGTTGTCGAATCTGCTTTTTAATTCACTTTTTCAATATTTTTTATAAATAAATAAATATGACGAAAAAAATGTCAATTTTTTATATTTGACGTTCTCGGTGTTCTTCGACAGGAAGAAAATTATTGTATTCGCCAAGGTTTCATAGATTTACATTATATAAAGATATTCCATCATGATACAATAAACAAGCAAAAAATTATAAACAAACTATTTCTTGAAAAAGTGTTTTCTATCATTTTCAATAATTTAAAGTTTTTCCAAGTTACAATGCAAAAAATTGGAATGGAAACAATATTTTATTGAAAAAATTTCTCTTAAGACTATTTTTGTTATTATTATAAACAACTGCATTATTCAGGCATTTGTTATCAGAAAAATTCGACTTTTTCGATGTCAATTTTTTAAAAATTAGGAACCTCATGATAATTTAAGAAAAATTCATAATTTTTTGATAAATTATACCATGTCTTTAACAAATTTAATAAAAAAGAGCATTATTTGGGCATTATTCAACGAAAAAACTCGTTTTTTTCAATGTCACTCCTGCCAATTGGGATATTTATGATAATTTCAGTAACATAAATAATTAGTTGATAATTTTATGCTTTTGTTAAACTAGTTTAATTCAAAAATGCATTGTTTATTAAATTTGGTAATAAAGTAACAAAATTTAAGAACTCAATTAAAAAGACTGACATCGAAAAAACGAATATTTCGTTAACAGATGCTCGAATAATGCATTTGTTTATTAAATTTGTTTTAAACAAAATTAAACTTATTGAATAGTGATGGAAGTTGCTAAAATTATCATGAAGTTCCCAATTAAAAGGACTGCTATTAGAAAAAACGAATTTATCCGTCAATAAGTGCTCGAATGATGCATTTGTTTATTAAATTTCTTTTATAAAATCATTAAATTTAGCAACAAATTATCAGTCTTATAAATTATTATGACGTTCATAATTTTAAAAATTTGACATTGAAAAAACGAATTTTTCTGACGACAAATACCTGAGTAATGCATTTTTTTCTTAAATTTGTTGTTAATATTAACAAGAATAGTCTTCAGAGAATTTTTTTTCATTAAAATATTGTTTCCATTGAAATTTTTTGCAATATGACTTTAAAAAAAGTTAAATTATTTAAAATTATAGAAAACAAATTTTCAACAAATAATTTGTTTATACAATTTTTTTAATCTGCTTATTTATATTTTTTATATTATATTTCTTTATATAATGTAAATCTATGAAACCTCGACGATTACAACAATTTTCCTATCGTTGAGGAGCACCGGGAACGTGAAACAGAAAAAATGCCATTTTTTTCGTTATATTTATTTATTTATAAAAAAATTGGAAAACTAAATTAAAAATCAGGGTCAACAACTTTCTTTTAAATTTTATCAGTTTTTTTTAATATCAAAATCGGTCCACGGGATTACCCGAAATCGTATTTTGAACAAAAAAATATACTTTCTCCCCACTCTGCGGCCTTCCTAAAGTTTGTCGCAGCATCCACACCACCATGACGATTCTCTTGTGATACAAATTATACAACGAAAACCTGCTTTTCGTCGAATCGAGTCTTCCGAAAAAATTAGTCAATGACAAGAAAGAAAATAAGTGCAGTTTTATCGCGTAATCCTTAGTTGTCACATAACCTCAAAATTTTCAAATTTTGTCAAATAATTAGTTTCTTTCGAATTACGTGATGTTTAAAAATTAAAAATATAGAATACATATACTTTAACGTGTTTTGTACTAAATTTACAGAACAACCATTTATTAAGTTCAATAAATGAAGGCTATTCAGTGAAAATTCCAATACGCCAGAGAAGGCGCGCTCCCCTGCTAGGGATGCTAGGCTGAGAGGATGAAGCTGTTGTGTGTCTGAAAACGAGTTATTGAAATTACTCAATGCTTGTCCTCAAAAATGCAGGACAAAACGCGACAAATTATACTTGTTGCTGGTTTTTACTTTTTAAAAATGACGTTTTTTGAACAAAAAAATTGCTAAAAATTATAAAATTTTGAGGTTATGTAATAATTAAGCGTTACACGATGAGAAGGCTGTCAGATTTGTTGAATTTTCTACTATTTTCAAACTAAAAAACGAAGTTTTAACAAAAGAGTTACATTTTCAACAGAAACAAATATTTAAAGAAAAAGAAGCAGAACAATTGCATTTTAAAACCAAAAATATGATTTTATCATAAAAAAGTGACTTTTCAACTAAATTTATTTTAGGGAGAACCTCGCCAGGCATCGTATTAAATCTTTCCTTTTGTAATTTATGTTAAATATGGTTTACCTCTTAATTCTCTCTACACTTCAAACTCAAACTTGCGAGTGAAGCAAGGTGCGCGCGACGAGAATGTGCTCGCGCAGCTTGCAAATTTTTTTCTATCGACTTTGTATGAGTCCAATCTGCAATTTACGTGTTTACTATTTATCATACCCTGTGATCATTATCATTGATAATGTTCCGTATGGCTTCGATTCAATTGAAGATTTTTTTAAGAGTCTATTAAATCTTATCAGTTGAAAGAAGTTCTAATTAAACTTAAAACTTGCTTCGTATTGATTCGGAACGAAGTTCTGTCTGAGACTTTCGCCAAAGTTATAAACTCATGTTAGAACCGCAACCAAGTTTAAGATTTGAAATTATTTAGTTGCGTGATTTAAATAAACATAAATTAATGCTAAGAATTATTTTGTCTGGGCAAGTAACCATCAATGTGTTCCGACACTAATCCCGACATTCCCATAAGGACATAATATAATAATCGACCTTAAAAAATGCAATTCTCTGTTTTTGGTTGCAGGTTTGACGTCACAGTTCGACTCTCTACACCATCTCGGCCCTAGTCATGGTGTTCCTTATTCCGAAACTCCTTACTCTCCTGAGGCACATAATCTTCCAGAAAGACCTCTTTCACCTGCCAGATCTTATTCTCCGGTCAAACCAGTCAAGAGAAGGAATCCTCTTAAATTGTTTAGTTCCAAGCCCAAGGCTCCTCGCAAATCTCCTTCTTCGACCAAGCCAACTCCGTCAACCAAGCCGTCTTCTCATTCCAAGCCCAAAAAACCTCCTATCAAGCGTGGTGCCTCAACCATACTCGGATTTGACCTTGAAGATCTTGAGGACATTCGCCTCTATCCCCACGTGAATCCGAAGCGGGAATTCAAACTGCAATATTACACTTTCCCTGCAGGTAAACCTCTTCATTTACTAGGACAAGGATTTAATAATTTTAAGCCCTTGCCAACCGGACCAACACTTGTTTTAACAACATTGAATGATGACGTCGTTGCAATAATTAAAAACAGAATATGTCTTCGAGGAGTATTTGGTGACGATTTTGAACGGGCGGGCATAAACATAGACAGTGGCAATACATTCAACTTGGACAAAAATATAGCTGCTGAAACTCCATTGGGCACCGACAAACGTATCAAAAATAATTTCAGATTGGAAATTCCAAAAAAACGTGCTAATCAGAATCCTTCAGGCTAGTAGTTTATTTTTAAGAGTTTAAGACAAAAACATAAGATTGTTCGTGATCCGGAGTCGGATCAAAATGTATTAAGTAAGTGGTAATTACACTACTACCCTGCAGTAGATTTACTTAATTATTATCATTATAATTATTATTGTTTTTTAAGTTTTAAGTAAGCCATTCGAGTAGACGCTATATAATTTTATAACCCAAATACCTGATTTCTCTAAAACATAAAACATTATATAAATCTCGATTTAATTTTCGACGAACTTCGTAACTACATAATATTGTAAATACTGCACAAAATTATCAGTACAATCAAGATAGTTAGTTAAATATGAAATTTAGCCAAGTAGAGTCAAACCTGAATTTCGTGATCCTCCATTTCATGCTTCCAAGAATTAACGCCGCTCGGTGGGGATTGGCGAGAGCAGTTGCGGAAGGGTGTGCGGTGCTCACTCAAGCGTCACAAAGCAGAGAGAGAGAAACAAGAAAGAGAAAAACAGGAGAGACAAATAGTTCCAAGACCCCGCGCATATCACGCGCAGTACCAAAATTGACATTAAATCCAGGTTGGACTGCAATTCTAAAAGATATCTACATTTTCAAATTTAATATTTGGATAAAATTATGCAAATTATGCATATGTATTAAATGACATAAAATCAGAAAATTTAAGCTTGAAAAGATTATTATTAGTAATATTGCTTTCTGCTCCCATTTTTCTCAGGAACTAAAATTATTTTTAAGTTTAAGTTTACAGACATTGGCATTTAAACTGCATTGATTGTGCTGCTAACTTTTTTTATTATTAAATTTCAGCATTATTGATATTTTTGTGAAGTTTGATTTCTTTTAAATAAAATTTTTATGAGATAATATATTCGTTTTCAATTATCAAGAATACACATGACCCAATAAAATATTCTTAAGATTTATGAAAAAATGTTAAATTATTGCTTTTTAAGTAATTTTCAGGTCAAATTGAAAAAAGATTACAAAACAATTGAAATTATTTCCCAAAACTGTTAGAAAGTGTGTAAAAGATTTTAAAACAAGCTTTTAAAATTTTTCCATAATACATGATTTGAGAAAAAATTTAAAAGATTCTAAGAGATATTGGAGAGTTTCGAAACGATTCAAAAATAATCAAAACTTGAAAGGATTTTTTTAAACTTTTGTAAAGTTTGATGATAATAAGAATAAATGTTCAGGTTCCAAAGAAAATGAAAATAATTTTTTTATTTCGAAAAAATTTACTGAAAGAGTTTATTTAAAAAGTTTGTAAAAGATATCCAAAATAGTTAAATAAGGATCTAAGAGCTTTTATAACAATTTTTTTAATTTTGCAGAATAATTAAAAAATGCATGAAAAGTTTTTAATAATTTTTAGAAATTAGAAGGTTGAGAAAAGACTTTACCGAAATGATTCAATTTGGTAAGATTACAAAAAAATGAAAATCGACTATATTCAAGCAATATTTAGTAGAATTAAAAAGATTTTATATTAATTTTAAACTTTAAAACATTTTTAGAAATGTATATCCTTAAAGATTTAACAACTTAAATTTAGGAACATTAAAATCATTTCGAAAGTTTTCAATAGAATAAACAAATTTTCTTAACATTTCTGAAAAAATTTAGATGATTATGAGGCATTTATTTTAAATTTTGAATTAAAAATATTTAAAAAAATTTAAGATGATTTAAAGAGATTACAAAAATTTTAAAACTGGGAAAGATTTCCGAAAATTTATTAAATATTTCTTGATTCTTTCCTCACGTCTAAAAGTTTTAAACATCTTCTAAGAACACTCGAATTTTTCATAAAATTTTGCAAAATTCTACAAAATAAAAAAATGTCTTTAAAATCTTCTAGATTTTTTTCTGACACGTCTAAAATATTCAAAAATCCTTTTTTTAATTTTCTCAAAAAACTTTCAAAAATTATGATTAAATAATTTTAAAAAAGTAATAATACCTATTTCCTTCCCCTCAATTTTCAGAATTTAATTTTAACAATAAAATACAAATGCTTAAAAATTGTAGTATCTTTACAAAGTCTATTTGATTTAAAAAAAATCTCATTTAAGAGTTCGGTATTTAGTTGTAATAGAAAACAATATTTCATGATTTATGACATTGTAATATGTAGACATAATAACTTTATTTATTATATAGGAGAATTATATTATAAAACAGCAATATTTCAAATTGAAATTAATATTAAAAGTTTAATTATTTAAAATTGCCAAAAATAATTAGTAAATTATTAATTAATGATTAATTTAATTGTTTGCCTCATTTATAATATTATAATCAGAACATAAATTAATAATAAATTAACTATGGTCGCCAGTTCTAAATTTCGAGAATTAAAATATTTTTGAGAATTTAAATATTGCTTGATTTTTATAATGCTGTCTCGAAGTAGGTGAATTATATTTTTTTTTAATTATTTTTTTTAAGTTCTGAATATCCACGAAATTTTCTTCTTTGTTTAAAATATGTCAATTACGCCACTTTTTCCTAGATTAAACAAAATAATAAAGAATTACATGAGTCTTGTTTACTACCTGACTCTAGACTATAAAGAAACAAATGGTTTAAACGGTTTTTCATTTTTATTTTGTAATTTTTATGCATTCTTTCTTTGGTAATGCACGATTTTGTAGAACAAAGTTGCTACTAGCGCCGCCGCACGTGCGTTTTCAACTAATGGAGTAAAAAAAGTGTTTGTTTATGTTACAAAAAATGTGTTTGAATGTTGGCAACAAACAATTAAGCGTGCCCAAAAAGATTTTATTGTTAATCCTGGACATGCAGTGTGTAGAGATCACTTTTTAAGGGATCAAATAATTTGAAAACAGGAAGTTTTAATTTCTGGTGAAATGGTTATGGCGGTAAGTATGAGAATTTGTTAATAACACGATTTCTTAAATATTTTGAGATCCTTGCACTGATATCTCGGTTTAATCGTTCTCGGTTTAAGCATCTGTCGAGTTTAGCATATGCCTCGGTTAAGACAGGACTTTTTACATGAGCTTGAGATGATGATTAGTTGCCAGTTAAACCAAGATTTCAGTGTACTGTCTTGTGGGACGATGGTCGGGGGGGCTAAAGCGCAGGCTTTGGACCTACTCTGTCGTCTTGCGGGTTCGATTCCCGCCTCGCACTCTGGAAGTGCCTCGGTGGTCCATGCGGCGAACACTAGCCTAGCCTTGTTTATAGGACCGATACCTCTGAAGAAAAAGGTTCTCTAAGTACTTAAGGCTGTGGCTTCTGGTCGTTCGGAACCCACCTTAAACTGCAGGTTCCCCTAGAACGGCCAAGTGAGTGTGTGGGAGGTGCGTAACGGATAGGGAAGAAAGTGCAAGAAAAATGTACACCCTTAGGGGACACATTAAAACCTTCCATCCAAGTGTACTTTCTTGAAGAAAAATGTCAAATCCACATTAAAGCCAGCTAAAACAACTAAGTTTCAAAATTTATGTACAATCGCATTAATTTATTAATAAATTCTGGCATCGTACCAATCATTGTATGCTACCTTTGAGGACCTAGTATATAGTGTGACTCAGGATATTAACCCTGAAAATAATATTCATTTATTTCTGATTCCCTTTTGTCCAAGATTATTTGTCAATTCGTTTAATATTGGTTTTTGGATATGTTGGATTCCAATCTTCTGTCTGAATTATTTAATGTATATAATTTAAGAAACAATTACGATAATATCACTGAAGATCGGGCTAATGTGTGCAATAGCGTTGATACATCACGTGCATTATTAGATCAAAGTTCAACCTTGATAGCGTTGGATGATCTCCAGTCTGAGAAGACCACCCACGAATGGACGTAATAATGGGCAGTCTTATTTTGGTGGATTCCTTTCGCTCAGAAGAAATAATTTTTTTTAATGAAATCGATTTGATACCGTCTGATCCACAACATTTGTATTTGGTAGAGCATACTTCTTTGGACGGAGCCCGCTCGTTAGCGTTTGGTTTGTTGATACATCGATAGCTCAAATGTTATGCCCTGGCAAAATAGAAAAAAGGATGGCTCGGTGCGAGTTTGTTTAGATATGCGATATATGAATGAAAATATCGAGAATGATTCTGGAAGAACAAAATTTTTCCATGAAATGACAAAAGTCAGTATTCTGTAGACAATCTATAAATTTTCTGGGTTATGAATGATCAATTCACGGAATTAGGCCAATCCTTGATCGTCTTAAAATTATAAGCATTGCACTTTTGAGGTATCGCATTGCGTAGATAAAGATAACGTTGTAGCAGATTTCATTAGCAGGAACCCAAAGGCAAATTCGAGCAAGCGAACGAAAATTATATTTTCATCCATGTTTTGTATGTTGAGCTTATTGACTCACCATCGGTTGGTAATTGTGACATGATAAATTTGGTTTGCGATATCAAGAAGGAACTAAAGAATTGAGCAGACCTACAACAGCAAAATGATTATTTGAGTAAGATTATCGATCACGTAGACTAAGCTTGTTATAAAAATCATTATCAACTTGAAAAAGGTGTGCTTTTCTATCACGATGAAGGTCCAAGTACTTGGCAAGTTGTCATGCCACCAGGCCTTACTGAAAAATTGATCGACTGTGTTTACTCAAAGTTAGGTCACCCTGGTTTCTAAAAAACCTTATCATACCTTATCATACCTTATCAGTTTGTTGATGATTCGGTCGGTTAGCGTTTATCCGATGGATGAGAGTCGATCCAAATCAACGAGAGCCATGAGATTCTCAAGATCGCATCGAAATCATTGGTAGCGTAGAATAGTTATAAAAAAACCACGCTGAAAACACAATATTTTATTTATTTAAATTAACCGTTTTACTTAATGGATTTTACACAATCACTCTAAAGTAACTACCGTATTCTTAAGCAAAATTGGCACAGCGTAAACGTGGCTTACTTGGTACAGATAAATTAAATAAGCCTCTCTGGCAAAGACCTAATCAGTTAAAAGGTCAAGCAAGGAATGAGGATTTTCCCGCTTTAATCAAAATTCGAAGGCAGACGCTCTCCACTTACGCTTGTAGAATGCTATTAGAATTACCAATTCAGATGCTAAACTGGCAATGGACACTTTTGTGTTTCAAGATCTAAGTTTTTACAAGTCTCCGATTAATGATGATATTAATTCTGATGCTCGGTCTCACTTGCAAGATTTAATTATGGCAGATCCTTAGCCCTTTTCTCAGGATCGAATTGATTTAATGTTAGCTGATAATGTCTAATCAGCAAGTATGGAAAAAGGTCTAATGAAAGGCCCTGTTTCCGCCCGAATTACTCAGGCCACAATCTTTGAATGGATTGTCAATTACCCTGAATAAATTTTGGGAAATTAATGAAATACCTCATGTGAATCACGTCGCGGAAGCTGAGAAACAATGTGAAACTCAATTCGCAGAAACTCACTCTTGTAGTGAAGCAAATCGGTACATCTTACGATTAAGAGTTAAATCATCTCCACCAATTAATATTGGTGTCTCGTTTCCTATAGCTCGGAAACAACCGTTAGGCATTGAACGAAGATAAGCTTCTCAACCTGAGTATAAAACCATGTATTCACTAATGGTACTGGAATAGGAAATCGAATAATGGTAATGAAATTTTGCCGCAGTCATTCCAGTTAGTAACTGTTATGTACGGAACTGCAGCAGCTACATATTTGGCCTACAAGGTCATGAAACAACTCGCTCATGATGAAGCTAGTTGATTCCCTATAGGATCAAAAATTCTAGTACAGAATTTTTATGTTGACGATGTACTATTCGGAGCAGATGATCTTGAGTCTGCCACAATTGCAGAGTCAATTGGTTGACATTTTACATCACGGAGGATTTCAGTTAGATAAATGGTCAAGTAATATTTCTTAATTGTTAAAAGATCCATCTGACGATCATAAGGATTTTAAATTTCCTGATGTATCAGAAAATACTTCAATCTGTGTTTTGGGAGTCTCGTGGGATGCCAAACTTGATCGACTTCAAATACGTACAAACATTAAGATTCTAAATGTTTATACTAAATGTACAGTTCTATTCACTATCGCTTAAATGTTTGATCCAGTTGGCTACTTGACTCCTATAAGTTTTAGGGACAAAGTCTTCATGCAAAAGTTATGGTTGCTAAAATTACATTGGGATGATATATTAGTAGATAATTTGCATAAAGAATGGCAAGCCTACTGCACAGAGTTGAATCAACTAAAAATTGTATTAAATATGCGTTGGATAGGTAGTTTTTCCAATTCCTAGAATATGGAGTTACATGGTTTTGCTGATGCACCAACACAAGCTTACGCTGCGTCTGTTGACCTGCATATTAATTCAAATGATGAAATCAAGACTACGCTCGCATACGCAAAATCTAGAATTGTTCTTCTAAAACAACTAAATATTGCTCGTTTAGAATTATGTGTACCCCCCATTTTCGTGGCCTATGGAAAGCCGGAGTAAAATGTATTAAGCACCATCTCAGACGCATTATCAAGAATCACATTTTATTCTTTAAAGAGTTCACTACGCTCATATGTCAAATTAAAGCAGATTTAAACTCCCGTCCTATAGGATCTGTGTTTCATGAGAACGATCGATTCGCATCTCTGAAACCAGGAGATTTCTTAAATGGTAGAGCACCATTGTTATTGCCTAAGGCGTCCCTGCTGGATCTAAATAAACAGCACTCTCAGCGTTGGAAGCTAATTCAGCAGAGTTTTGAGCAATTCTGGTGTCTATAGCGTAATGATTTTTAAAACACATTACAACGTAACAAATGGAGGCATGAAACTCCTAACTTAAAACCTTGTACACTAGTCTTGATAAAAAATAAAGATTCACCACCTGGCAAGTGGAAACTCTGATTGATCGAAGAATGTTTCCCTGGTCAGGATAGCAACATTCGCGGTATTGCTGTAAAAACAGCAAAAAGGACAAATTAGGTTTTAACTCTTAAGAGTATATAAACTATCTTTACATTGTATTAAATTAAATATGCAAAATGAGTGAGATGGGGAAATCTGTTTATGCGTCTAGCATAAATGCTAAAATGTGAACCCTTCTGTTCTGAATTGTTCAGGATCATGATTCAAATGTTACGTTGTTTCATAGGTTACAGCGTCACCTACTGTTTCAAGGTTCTCGTTACGTTTCATCACGTTACGCTTTTATAACGGCTCCGTCAGCCATTAAGGCACTTTATACGCCGTGTCCTTATTTCGTCTCTGAAACCCGTGTTTGCACGATTGTTACATAATTGTATGAAAATGCAGTGATTGCATTTAATAAAGTACAATAAAATTATAACTTGCTCATGAGTGTTATTACTTCATTTGGAGTAAACCGTTAATGCTATGAAAGCCAAATTTTATTAAAATACAGTCCACTACAATGAGAGTCATGGAACTGGACATTCTAACCATTTGGTTGCGTGCAAAGTGAATTGCTCCTTAACAGCTTTTTTCGCCTTCCCTTCTTTTTTTTAAGTGCAAATCTGAAATACTTAATGGGGCTGGTAATGGCAATGTCTTAACTTTTTTATCAGGATATCTCGTGTCTTTGGGTAAAAAAAATTAACGTTGAGCTCTCTGTGCTATTTAATCCAAATTTAATGAAAAGACTACTGGAAATCTATTATTCTGAATACTCTTACATTTTTAGATAAATTTATCGAATATTGTAAGGAACAGGTCGAATGAACTGATGAAAATGATATTTTTTCATGTTTTCTGAATCTAATGTGCTAAGTTTCTAAAAACATGAACAACGTGCACAAAAAGAAGGGAATGCAAAGTTTTAAACTAATTTTTGAAATTTTTGATGCAAGCCAATAAATAGGTTTCTGACATATCTTCTAAAAATAAAAATATCGCCTACTTTGCCCATCCAATCTTCTTCTTGCGTTGATGTGAGTGTCTTTTGGTCTTATGATCCATCGTAGATTTTAGCATTCGATTTGAATCAGCCAAAGCTCTCGCAGTAACATAAACTGAACAAGTAATGGTTTGGAGGTCAGACTCATTAAGATCACGACAGTTGGCATTCATTCTAGCCAGATCTTGGATTTTAGGAAAAACCTTAATGTTTTTGTTCACATTTTAATCACTATCAATTAATTTTTTTACGATTGAAAGAAAAACTGTGCGTGCCTAAAACGCGTTTTTTGACTATTTCAGGCCATTTTCATTTTTAGGAGGAAAAATAATTTTTAATCTTTAATAGATTATAAATAAAATAGTTACACCTCTCTACTAATAAATACTAATTTATCTTTTATAACTTTACAATTAAACTTTTCGTTCTCTTAGTACGTTTGACATGATTGTTGACAGACAAAACATTGTGTCGCAATGGCAGCATGCATGTTACATTACTTTTCCCTCAGAAAACACAGTTTGCTCTTATTCAATTTGAGTACCTATCCCAAATATTAACCTTTTTCGACCGTGAATACAACCTAATATTGAATTCTAAAAGTTCCCGTCCGAATGTTTTGCATCTTCTAATTATTTTCTACTCATTTTTAATGTAAAATAACATTGACATGTCGAGGCGTCCTAGCAATAGGACGCCAATGCACGCGATCGACTAGGTGATAATTAAAAAATATAAACAATAAAAACTAACCGAAAAGTTAGCACTAGAATGTTTTAGCTCGCGGAGCTAAGGAAAATGAAGCTAGAAGTTGGCCAAATCTAAAAGATGCTCGCTCGCTCCGTCTAATCATGGAAGTTTTATTTTGGGCTCAATCACCATCTCTTGCTCAATTCCGCGAGCAAGACTTGCTAGCGCTAACTTCATGGTTACATTTTTATTCTTTATCCTTTGGTTAAGTACCGTGAAGTCATGCAGCGTGCGTTGGCATCCTACCGTTAGGACGCCTTAATCTATTTAAAGGATATAGAACTGCAGCACAAAAGCTTAGGCATAATCTCCGACGGTTTGAAGCAAACGAAACTTAAAGAAAAAGACAACACACAACAAAGATATTGTATAATTATTATTTATATCGCGATAGAGCAACTTTTCCTATTTTTGTTCATAAAAGCTCAGAACAATCAAAGTGTTTATTAAACATATAGGATTCCTTGGTATTTTTAAATGAAAACAATATTTTTTAATTAATTTCATTCATACCATAAGTTAACTAAAGGATTCACAACTTGCTTCGGATTGGTTTAGAGCGGATATTTATGTGCAATTTTACGAGAGTTTTAGACTTATTTTCAAAATACCACCACGTTTAATTTTTTTAATTGAGGTGCCGGATTCTATAAGGAGCTTAGCGCGTGAACTTTCCCAAATGTGACTCACAGATGATCGATTTTTGAAATTCAAAACCCACTTTGTTGTACAATTTCAAGTTTTAGAGAAAAAAAATACACATTTCGGAAAGGTCACGCGCTAAACCTCTTAGAAAATCCGGCCCCTCAATTACGTTAATTACGTGATTTATATGGTTTTTGAAATTATTCTCCTAAAAGGCCACTGCGTCCTGCTGATCCATTTATTCGTGCCAGGTCCAGGTCTCCCCTTACGATGTTGCATTCTCAAGCCATCCCTCTTATTTCCGAGACTTCCTTTCGCGTTAAATTGAGGTTTACTTCTGAAACAAGTATTTATCTGATTAGACCTCCTCTACTTGTAGAGCCTAATATTCTCTCCAGGCTAAGGTCTCCTCTTCGCAGAAATCGAATATTAAAAATATTTGAATACGATATTTAAAAAATAAGACTTATTCGTCTAATACCCCACACCAATCCACAGCGACAATTAGAAATTCTAAGTAACAATTTTCCTACCGACGAAATAATACAATTACTGGTGAGATGCTTCTTTGTAAAATGTTTGTTTTCTATCCACAATTACGTGTAACGGTAATACTCCTGGGATAAACTGTATATACAGGGTGATTCTTTTGTATTAAGCCATCGAAATACATAAAGAACTAAGCTTCGAACGAAAAAAATGTTCTCAATAAAGACTTTTAATTTTAGAGGAGAAGAAGCGACCTCGTAAAAATGTTACCCACTCTCCACCGTCTTTGGGCGGCAGGGGAAGTAACTTTAAAAATTGAAATGGAAACCTGTAGTTCTTAATTGCAGATTCAGAATAATCGTAAACAAATAGGTAAGTTTTATTTGAGAAGTGTTCTTCTATTCGCGCCAGATGGCGCTGCATTAGCGAAAAATGAAATTTTTTACTCTTTAAGACATCCGCTTCCAAACAAAATATTAAAAACACTTGTTGGTTGTTTTCAGGCAGGGGGCTTAAGCCGAGCAGAAAAATTAGAAAGCTCAATTTTATTCTTAAAACGAATATATTCTGTGTTTTTTTAAGTAAAATTTTACTATTAATCATAATTATAACTTGCTTTATGTCTTGAAGATAGATTATATCTTACCCCTTTAATTTTTAAGGAGAAGAATGGTGAGCTATTCTGCAAAATCGTATCTTTGTCGACACTTTCACTGAAATTTCAACCTGATAGTGAAATGAATCGTCAAACATGAATGTGTAATCACTTATGAAGTAATTTAGTTTAATTTAAGTTGGTTTCGAATTCCTTTAAAATAACTAGATAAACGACAAAAGAAAAAAGACACCAGTTCCTTTTTGCACTGAACAGTTGTCAGACCAAATAAAGATTCCGTTCTTATCGCGCAATGCCAGAAAAAAGGCATAGAAAACACTTATAATTTGTTCCTTTTTTCGTACATAAATCCCTTCTTACCAAATGGCAACAAAAGATCTTTCTTTGTCCTGGGACTGTCCAAGTGGCACAAAACTTTCGCTAAAAGCAGCATTATGACTTTTTGTGAATTGAATGTAGTCCGCTGCTAAGGATGTGCATTACCAAGAGCCCTGTTTTACCGATTGACTGTAAATCATTTCCCTGCCTAATTGACTGATGGTAAAATGTCGATTTGAAAATATCAATGTGTGTTTCACGGACCAATGTCAAAATTATAATATAAACAATTACATATCTCTCTATTTTATAGACTGATAATAAATTTCTCCTAGCTTATCGAATGGTCATAAAATAATAAACTAAAAATTACTGACTTACGTCTTTAACCAATCGCTTGTGAAAAACTGTTCTACCGATTGACGGGGATTTGGCGTCGAACACGAACTTATAATTTTAACTCAGCAGGAATTTCTATTAACGAACTCTCTGTTTTACCGACTGTTAATAACTTAGCAGTGCACAGACCTCTTTCGTGTTCTGAGTCTTTTTCACTAGCTGCCTCATCAGAGTCTGTCATGCACAACTCATAAGCCTTAAGGCTTTCTCCTCTTTGGTTTTCAACTAAAATTTTTTCATAATTTTCATCCAAATTTTACTTAAGGCAGCTTACATTGCTGCAAACGAATGAGCTTTTCTCCGAGAACGTGTTTTTTTACATACACAATATGGCTCTAAGATTGCTTTGCTACCATCTTTGTTGCCATTTCGGTTTTGGTAGTATCTGCAGTTTCCATGGAGTTTATAAGATCCCAATTGCAACCACGACGTCACGATGTGCTAAAACCTCCTCTTTATTCATATCCATAATAAAATACAAAGACTTTTAAGGAAAAACTTGACGCCTCTTATCTTTGTGATAACGACTATAGAATACTACAGTATAATATAAAGCAATGGGATATTCATTAGTGTTATTGCGCATCAAATTCTTCAGTAACTCAATATTTAGTTTTTCCTCTGATTCGAAAAGATGCGGGTAGTTCATACTCTTGGCTCATGCTTGGCGTTTAGCCTGTATTTTATTTGTAATTATAATAACATTATATCAGTAATTTAAAGTATTTTTATCTAAGTTGAAAACATAAGAATCAATAATTCTGGGAAAAAATCGGAACATTCTGTTCGTTCGAAATAGAGTAGGAAATAAATTTCTGCAAAGTTTAATTGTTTAAATAATCAGAAGGATTTTCAAATCTATAGAATATTTTTACTTGCACAGGAAAAGCATTTAAATTTTTTTTCTTTAACGATCTATATATAAAATATTTGTAAAGGCTAGAAAGGCTGCGATAATGATTAAATATTATCGAAGCTTCGCTGGTTGCGGTGGTTAAAATTTTTATTTTTGATTATTTTAACATAGGTTGTAAAACTTATATTCGTTTTTCAATGTTTCAAATAGGACGATGTGGTAGACACTATATGAATCTAACATGTGAAAAGCATTTTGCCTTTAAACCTAAAACAGTATATAAATTGTGATATCAGTTTTAACAAATCAATTATTTAAATTTTTTCTTTGAAACTCAATCCAATGAAATTTTAATACTCAGAAGGGCAAACCTAAATCCTTTTATCTGTGGAATAACGACCATAGAAGACTATATATACCAATGAAAAAAAAATTTATTAGTTCCATCTTCAATAAGATTCCTCAGTAATACAATTATTAGTGTTAATTAGAAAAGACGAGCATTCTTTAAATTCTCGTCCTATCTTTAGCGATTTTCCTTAATTTTTCTGATGAATGTAAGCTATACGCACATTGAAAGTTAAAAAGTACGCAAAAAAAAAATTTTTAAGCCTTTCCATATTGATAAAGTTGATTTATTATCTTAAAAATTTATCTATAATTAATTATAAAGTAAAAAAGCTTATAAATAATATACCTCTTTAATAATACATTCTATTTTATCTTTGATTATTTTACAATCAACCTTGTCGTTTTCTTGGCACGTTTGATATGATTGTTGACAGAAAAAACTGTATGTCGAAATTGCACCATGTATGCTAAGTTGTTTTCCATCTGACAAAATAGTTTCGTGTTGTTTAAGTTAGGCACAAAAGCTCATGCATATTGTCAGATGGTCTCGACTCAAAAGAAGCAAGCGGAATTTTTCCCTCTTCCCCTGCAAATTTAAAAGTCAGGAGCGCGTGAGTGCGCATTGCTTTGAATTCCACGTAAGCGTGCGCTTAATAGGCCTTTCTGCGTTCTCAAACATTGCCTCTGAAATCTTAACGTCGCAGGAGTGGGGGCCCCTTTCATTGTCCTATCTTTGGAGTTTTGGATTTTGAACTTCTCGTAAATTTGGAGTTCGAGTGTAGCTAATTACGTGCAGGAAAAATGTCCATGTAATGTAGTTGGTGGTACGCTTAGACTGGAAGGACAATTATCACTTACGTGGCGTTTGGGCTATTATTTTTATTTTTGGCCATATAAGTTTATAAAAATAAAACTTTTTGTTTTAAAATTACGATTCCTTGGCTTTGTTTACCAAAAACAAGAGTTTCAGTAAACTTGATGAATATCGTACAGTAATTGAAAGATTGAAAAATTGCTTTAAATTGGTTCGGAAATAATCCCGAACTCAAACTTTCACCAGGGTTATAAAATTATTTTAGACATACCGCCAGGTTTAAGTTTTTTTGAATTAAGCTAATTGTGTGATTTATAGAGGTGGTGAAATTTAATCAAACAAGAATTTGATCAAGAACTGTATTATCAAATATCTACAAACATATCAGCATGCGATTGCTGAAAGGAGACAATTGTCTACTTTCAGAAAACTCTAATGATATTTTTCTTGTTATAGATTTGAGTTTTCAATCAGAGCCATGTCTTCGTGACAGATCCAGGTCTCCTCTTAGAATATCGCATTCTCCAGACAGTTATCCTACTTCCGAGCCTTTTCTTCCTATTAATTTGAGGTCTCCTTCTGAAATAATAAATTGTCTGATCAGGTATCCTCCACCTTCAGAGCCTGGTATTCGCATTAGGCCCAAATCTCATCCTTGCAGATGACGTAGCTCAAAAATCCTTGGATTTGACCTTAACAAAATTGGACTTATTTGAGTCATTCCCCACACCAATCCCCAGCGACGACTATCAGATTCGAGGTTACAAATTTACGACGGACAAACGAATACAATTACTTGCAAGAGAGTTTAATAAATTTAAGCCCTTCACAGCCGAAAAACGAAGTGTTTTAACAAGATCTACTGGAGACGTTCTTGCTATACTGGAAAATAATAGAAATATTCTTGGTATATATAATCGCGATAGACTACGAGTGGGAATAAACATGGAAAGCGGGGCGGTGTTTGAGTTGGCCCCAGAATTATTAAATAAAGTTCCAATAGGCTCCCATCGCCCAATTAGAAAAAATTTTGAAGTGATATGTTTCAGCCACGAGTAAATCGCATTTTTACACAAGATTAGTTTATTTAAAAAAATTAATATTCCAAAAATAATATAATACGATTTTTAATACAAGAGTTGATTGATCACTTGTATTTTGTTTGTTCCTTTCATTTTGCGAATCAAGGGTGTTTTTTTTATATTGAGTTATTGAAATATCTGAAGAACTAAGTATCAAACGAAAAAAAAATCCTCAGTTAAGACTTTTAATTTTGGAGGAGGAGAAGTGACCTCGTAAAAATATAACCCACTCTCCACCGTCTCTCGGCGGGAGGGAAAGTAAAATTAACATTTTTAATGCAAACCTGTAGCTTGTTATTGCAGATTCAGATTAACCATAAAAAATACGTATGTTTTCTTTAAGGCATTCAATGCCAAACAAAAAATTAAAAAGACTTGTTGAATGTTTTCAGGGAGGAGGCTCCAGCCTCCTCCCTGGCGAGTGCCTTGTCAAGACAGATGGTATGCCGCCTGTCTGACATGATATATCGGAGAAGACAAAAAAAATGGGAAATAAGGGGGGAGGATGCTTGTAGGAGAGCGAAATGCTCGTGGAGTGGAGTCGTCACAGCCGGAATACCAGCTGTGGGGAGGTAAAACGAAAATCAGTATTGACTGGAAAGATACGTAATTATTGTATAGACGTATTCTTTATTAAAGCTCTAAAGTATAAACTGTAACCTTGCTTGTTGGTCACAACCGGATAACCAGAATGATAGTTGCTGCTGCCAGGAATGCCCAGCTGCAGCGTTCTGTCGATCTTCGCTTGTGCACAGCCTTTTATAGCCACACTTCCGGTGAGTCTCACGGGATGCCGCGTGGAAAGGGAGACTCGAGTGGAGGGAGGTGCGTGCGCCGAGTGGCACTGGCGTCCAAGTCGCGATAACTTTCTTCACTTGGCGTCGTTTAAAAGTGAGAGCGTGGCTTTACATTAAGGTTAAAAATGTACATAGTCAACTTAATTACTATGGGTAAACAAGTGTTTGAAGAAGGAAATCCATATGAAGGTATTTCAATGCATATTATCTTTATATGGATTTTCTCATATTTTACCGCTTAAGCGCGTATAACAAGGCGTGGGAAATAAAAGGACCATGCACGAACGTGGTAAGTTTCCGCGACGAAAGGTAAAATCCCACTCTGTTGGGAATTTCAAAATGTCTACCGTAACATTCCCATCTAGTGGTAAAATTTTAAAGCTGTTAATGGATTTTTACTTAGCGAGTTGATAAATTTACAAATTAATAATAGTAAAATTATTTTTGCAATGCGGAGAATTTGGTTTCCAAAAAATTAAATAAGTCAGACATTAAATTATAATTTTTTCTTATTTATTTTTTATGACACCTAAAGATACACGAAACGCTAACATTTTGGGAAATGGTTAATGATATATGTGAAGCTGGCCTTTCTGGTATATTTTAATGTTTTTTTAATAGTTAATGTTTATTAATTTAAAACTTGAAATCTAACTCTGAACAAGACGCTACGATCGCACCTAAACTAGAATTAATAAAATTGCATTGCTGAGCCAAAATTAAAACTCAAATAGGCCAGACAGACGTGCCTTTTCTTCTCTGAACCATATCCTGCACTTCATCAAGTATTTATATTTTTTAAATTGTACATTCGCCGAATATAATACCATGTAATATTTATTGCATCACAATTTGTTACATTTTCTGTAGATACTCTGTAATATACCCTGAAGCATCTATTCAATGATACAATACAAGGTTGTATATCACAAGACTTAACAACCTCAAGAAATTGAAGAACCCTGGCAAAAGTTTCAGATAGAAATCCTATCATAGTCATTCCGAACTAATCCGAATCATCCCGGAATCCGTATCCGAATCAATCCGAAAAAGTATTAAATCTTGTTCATTCTAAATCGGTTAAAAATTAATCTTTCCAGGTCAAGAAATCAATTTTTTCCAGATCTCCCCTTTTTACATCAAGTAATTAAATAAACCTTTTTTTCACATGTGAGAAAATGAGCTAAGTAATTTCTTATTAGCCAACAAATTCTAAAGCAAGCCAAATCATTAATAAACAATTTCTAAATTTTTTGCGAATAAAAGTCGTTTATGTGAAATCTTTTATAATATTTTTAAATCTTTGTGAAATCTTTATAACCATAAAAATCTTTAAAATATTTGTTAAATCTGTTAAAATATTTGTGAATTCGTTGGAAGTTTTTGAAGTATTACAAACATCAGTGAAAGATTAAAATATCTATCAAATCTTTAGGAAACCATTGAAACTTTTTAAAGATTTTTTGTAAAATCTTTAAAATCCTTGAAATTTTTGAAATCTTTGTAAAACTTATTTAAATATTTTGAAATATAAAATTAATCTTTGTAATATTTGTAAAATCTATCTTTGATGTTTGTTTCTGAAATCTTTTGTGTTCGTTTGATATCATCTTTGAAAAATGATGTACTGCACTTTTGATGAAATATTTGAAATTCTCAAAATCTTTTGAAATCCTTATGAATTCTTTGTATTATTTGAAATCCTTGAAATCTGTTGTGCCTTTGTTGAAATATTTTGAGTCCCTGAATGTTGTGACATCTATGAAAATTTCGTAAAATTTTAAAAAAAAATTTAAAATCTTTATGAAATCTTAAAATATTTTGGAAATCTTACTTTAATCTTTGTTCGTTAAATTTTTTTTGTTCTTTTGAAATCATTAATATCTTTCAAAATCTTCTCAAATTTGTTGAAAACTTTTGAAGTCCTTTAAAATTCTTATGAATTTCTTAAAATATTTGTGAAATCTCTTATAATCGCTTCAATCACTCAAATATTAGAAATCTTGGTGTATTCTTTTGAAATGTTCTAAAACGTTTCAAAACCTTTGAATTGTTAAAATGTGTTGTACTGTGCACTATTTTTAATTATTAAAATCTTTCAAATCTTTAAAGTTTTAAAATATTTCTCAATTTTCTTAAAAATATTTTTTACCCCATGATTTTAATTTTTAAAAAATAATATAAGGAGAATTTAAGGTCTTCAAATTTTTTAAGATCGCTGGACACCCTAAAATTGAATCGGATTAATTTTCAACAGATTTGAATTGTACGAAATTAAATTTTTTTTTAGATTAGTTCGGATTTCTTCGAATAGTTTCGGATACAAATTTCTAAGTAATTTAAAATGATTCTAAATGAATCTCTATTAATTTATTATGCAAACTGCAACGTTGCAGCAACTTCATCCTTATACTTTCGGTTGCAAACGTATGTTGGCACATCAGGACTTCATTATCCAAAGCCTTCTCCATTCTTATCGATTCCATACTTGAATCTGTGTCATCTACTTCAGCAATTGCAGATTCATTCTCTTTATTTTCAATATGGGCTTGTATCCTTCCTGTTCTCTTAGGCTTCTTCTTCTTCGAGCCTGTTTGTATACACTTTGTCTTCCACTTAAGTTTATTGAAAGCAAATATTTTCTCGTAATATTCTATCATTTTATCAGTCACTTTAGTGATTTTGTGACCCATTAACTTCTCGTAGTGCCAAAAAAGATATTCAAGTTCTAGAAGAATTGGCCAATGATTTTTTATTTCATCAGCAGATGGAAGTTGTAATATATTATTTGAAAAATCTCCTTTGCTCAGCGTTAGTTGCTTCCAAACGAATATAAGCGTCAAAGTCGACATCAGTCATTGACATGTACTGCTTAAGTAATTTATGTTTCTCTCCTAAAGTCTGCTTAGTGTCTCCTTTTGGATGTGATGTAGGTTATCAATTGACACAAGCTGCTATGGCACAACTAAGCGCTTTTTGATGTGCGATTGGCACATTCTTGGAAGCATTTTGCATGCTTGTTACAGGGAGTCTGTTTAAATAGGGAATTCTATCTTTTATTTTTATTTTAATTATGGCATGACCTATGCCAAACACATTTCCATTATGTGTGTCTTGAAATATCAAAGGATAATCTTTTATTATTTGCTTCGCTACCAGTAGAATTTCTGGGTCTTTAATATCCATGCTAAATTTTCCCGTATCTTTAACTTGAACAGAAAAATGTCTCATTTGATCAACAACTTTTGGAACCATTATCGTTTTAAAAAATTTCATACGAATCCCTTCTTGTAGTACATTCCAATACGGTTCAACCGCGTTTGGCCATTTTATTTAAAAATTGTCCCAGTTGACAGTCGTGGGATAGATTGTAAGTGTTCCGTTGCCTTTGTTTATCACATTAGGCAAAGTGTCATCATTTGAAGAGTTCGATTCGTCTAGTCTCATCAATTTGGCAGGGGTTCCACATGTGTTATATTCAGATTCATTTCCTTCAGCGCTACAATTTAGCTCGGACCAAGTTGACGTCTCTATCGCTTTCCTTTCAGTAATTATTTTTGTAAAATTCGCAGGTTCCCACTTCTCGTTCGGTTCAAGCAGAAGCAATACTTCTTGCGGCCTGGAATTTCCTGAGGTCCAGAACTCTAATACAGCATCGTCGCTGACCGCACTTCCATCATCTTCTAATACTATTGTCGTACAACTCTTATTTAGTTTTTTGTTGGCTGAATTCTAGAGAAGATCCGCAACCGGTGGTGATATTATAATATATTTTTCAGTTCTTGTAGCATTCCACACTTGAAATAGACACCCCATCTAAGAAGAAACCGTGGACATATTTATTGACAATTGTATGTTTAATGACAGGATGTCTACTAGGGTGGGTCGAAAAAACCCCTGAAAAAGTATAATTAATTTGGTGTTCGTTGATGAAGCTCGAGTGTTAGCAAAATGTGAATTAAAAAATTTTTATTTCTATAGTTTTAATTTTTTTAGGGATATCTCAATATATATTGTTTGTCTTCTGAGCCTTTTGATTAACGTTCTCTAGGTGATAATTTATGTTTAACGGATTACTTCTTTAAAAAAAAACTTTATAATATTTAGGGCAGAAGAAAGAATGATCTTTATTCAGCTAACTCTAAAAGGTATTTAAAATGTCTGAGGGCTTTTCACTGATGAAAATACAGTAGGAAAAAAATTAATAAGCGTATGTAACCAAAAAACAAAAAGATAGCCTGTTAAACAAAAAAATACTTTTTGTATTTTTTTTAAATTATATTTGCGCAGCTAGCTGGAAAAAGATAATTTGTAGAAATACAAAAATGACTTTTTTGAAAACAGGTTATCTTTTTGTTTGTTGGTTACATGCACTTAGAGTTTTTTCCTACTGTATTGTTCTCAGTAAGAAGCCCTCAAATGTTATAAATATCTTTTAGAGTCAGCTGACGAAAAAAAATGTTAAAAATTGAAAACTCAAATTTTCATAAATTTACTTTGTTTACATGTATGGTTTTCCAGGCTTATCAAAATTGTGTTTTAATTTATTTAAGGCAGTAAAAAATCCTTAAAAACCTCAAAAATCTTTATCCTGTTTCTTTAACTTTAGTCTATCCTGTAGATTATAAAATTGTATTTTAAAAGTAGTTATCCATTAAACATAATTTATCGCCTAAAGAACGTTATTTGAAAAGCTTAATAAATTTGAAAAGACTTTTAGGACATTTTGAAGACATCAAAAAATTGTGATACCCAAAAATATAGAAAAAATAATTTTTATCATTGAACACTAAATTAATTATACTTTCTCAGGGTCCTAATACACTACTTTTCCATATATTTCCATTTTCTATTCACATGAGGCCTAATGATTCCAAAAAATTTTATGAGATTTCAAGAGATTACTAACATTTTAAAAGATTTAAAATATTTCTGATTTAGAATAATTGTGGAAAACATTTATAATTCTCATTTGAAACAAAAGATAATTTTTGGCCATAAGAATAACATTTTTGACTTGAAACCGAAAATTTTGTAAAATACTTTTAATTGTAAATTTGAACAGGTTTCTTTTAATAAATTTTAATTTAGTATACATGATGTGGTCAATTTAATTCAATCTTATAATATTTTAAATACTCATAATGTTTGCAGGTTAAAATACCATTTTTATAAACACACAAAATAAACATAATTTTTACAATCCTTGCACTCAAAATGTACCTAAGAAAAATGGTTAATTTAAGAAATTAAGGGAATTCAAGATTAAAAATTAAAATGACTGCATGTGCATTACAATGACAGCAAATATTCTAGGATATTTCAAAAAAAAAGTCAAGTGACTACAAACACTTCAGGAGACTTCATTACAAGTGTATAACTATATTAACGAGTTGTCAACCGCTAGGGTCTTTAAAAAACTTCTTTATAAAATACTTACTATTCCGAAATGGTTGTTTATTTAAAGTCATCCATTTTTTCGTAGGAAACATTTTTTATAGTTTTGAGGAGTTTGTTTTGAAAATAAACTTTTGGAAACAGTATTAAAAGTCGAATGATTTTTAGATGTCTATATCAAGTGGTGCATATTTTCAGGCGTAAACTTCGGTACAACCAATATTTTTTTTTAAAAGTCGTTAGGGGCTAAGTGATTCCGAATAATCGAAAGTACTTAAAACGTCTTGTTCTGGCTGTAAACTATAATACGAGGTCTGGCTATTAAATAACGAGACTGGTTACGAAATACGGTTTAATTATAAAAATTCTTCAACATTCCAATGCTCCCCTTCAATATACTCCCCTTCCTTTGCCACACACCTTTCCATAGGTTTTTTCCATTGATCGAAGCAGTGCTGGCAGTCTCCATCACCTCAAATCAGGTCCCTTTCAAAACAGATTTATTCTTCGGAAACAAAAAAAGTCGCACGGTGACAATTCTGGCGAGTACGGCGCGTGCTCTAGCAGTGGAGTGCGTTTATCGGCCAAATACCGCTTCACAGATAGCGCGTTATGGGCAGGTGCGTTGTGCTGGTACAAAATTCACGAGTTGTTCTTCCAAAACTCGGCAGTGTTGCCAAAACTGACAAATAGTAAGTCTGGTTGACAGTCTGCCCCTATAGTACCCATTGAGTCATCACGATACCGCTAATGTCGAAAAAAACGATCAACATTGCCTTGAATTTTGATTTTGACATCCTTGGTTTTTTTATTCTGGGCGATTCAGGCGTCTTTCAATGCATCGATTGCAGTCCGGGATCTTCTTCTAACCTTTCAAGGAAATCTAAGCAGACTTGTTGACGCAAGAGCTTTTGATCAGGAGTCAGGTTTTTTGGCACCAACTTCGCACAGACTTTTGTCATGTGTAATTCCTCGTGTGAAATTTATATACCCGTTTCTTTATCGGCGTTTACAGCCTCAGCAATCTTCCGCATGATCATTCGACGATCTGCACGTACAATTTGGTTAATTTGGTCACTGTTTCCGGTGTTGAAATAGTGACAGGGCGACCTAGGCGCTGGTCATCTTTAGTGCTCTCTCGGCCCTCACTGAAGCGCTTACACCACTCAAAAACACACGCACGAGATAGAAAATTGTCCCCATAGGCCTCTAGCAACAATTTATAGCACTCAGTCGGAGTATTTTTCAATTTAACGAGAAATTTGAGACTGATACGTTGCTCCTGTTTTTTGTCACCTATGGTTTTCGGCACGACACAAAAACACGTTCGTTTCAAACCGCTAATGCACAAATACTATAATAGTATCAAAAACGTGTTTTGGCATATGAATATAGAAGATTCCCAGATACCCAACGCACTACTCGTTTTTCCCTCACCTCTCTAGGGCGCGCTCTAGACGCGCAGTCTCGTTATTTAATAGCCAGACCTCGTACATGTCGCTTGGTTCGAAGACTCCAAATTTACGGTTATATCTTACTTTATGACGCAAGCCCAAAAAATATATTTTGCTTCGATTTTCGTTGATCAGAATTTCGTCAATTGTACATAATATATAACTGTCACAATCACTTTTGCCAACACAAATCGTGATATCGCTTTTGTACGTGATAGCTCTGAACAGAGCTTCGGTACACACAACATGCATTTTTCCAGCGTTTACCAAATCGGATATAAGTGATCGAGTTTCTTCATCGGTAATTTTTGATGAATTGAATGGAACAGCACTTTCCGCAATAATTTCAGAATTACCGACACATTCTCATATTCCGCTTCGAACCGTGGAAACTTGCAATTTTAGTCCGTAAGATTTCAACGACAGTCGGCGGAAAATTACCACGCTAGTGCAGGGTTCTTTTATTTCCTGCGACCGACGGTGTCATTTTTAACAACTGATGTGAAATTAAATGCCCTCTCACGGCTTATTTTATGTATCAGTGCATGACTGAGGATGTGCATTACCAAGATTGACGGTAAAACATTTTCCTGCCTAACTGACTTATGGTAAAATGTCGATAGAAAAATACCAATCTCTGTTTCACCGACCGATATCCAAATTATAATATAAAAAATTATCTATCCCTCTATTTTACAGACTGATTGTAAAATTTCTTCTGGCTTATCGACCGGTGATAAAATAATAACCTTAAAATTAGAGACTTACATCTTTAACCAACTGCTTGTAAAAAACTGCTCTACCGATTCCAGTAACAAACTCTTTGTTTTACCGACTGCTAATAACTTACCAGAGCGCAGACCCCTTTCTTGTTCTGATTCTTTTTCACTAGCTGCCTCTTTAGATTCTGTCATGCACAACTCATAAGCCTAAAGGCTTTCTCTTCATTGGTTTTCAACTAAAACATTTTCATCAAAATTGATCTTGAAACAGGTTACATTGCTGAAAACAAATGAGCTCTTCTCCGAGAACGTCTTTTTTTACAGACAAAATATGGCCCTGAGATTGATTTGATACCATCTTTGTTGCCATTTCGGTTTTGGTGGTAACTGCAGTTTCCATTGCATACTCCGGGCTCCAGATGGCAGAATTAAAAAAACGCGTCATTTATAGGTTTTACCATTTCAGAATCTTTGAAAATAACTTACAATGTATTTTGCATTCGTTTATATTATAATATTCTAATTTCAACCACGAGGTCACGGTGTGCTTAAACCTCCTTTTTCTTTATATCCATAATAAAATTCAAACACTTTTGAGGAAAACTTTGACGCCTCTAATCTTTGAGATAACGACTATAGAATAATATAGTACAAAATAAAGCAAAAGGATATTCATGAGTGTTATTGCGTATAAATTTCTTCAGTAACTGAATAATCAGTTTTTTCACTAATTCGAAAAGATGCGGATAGTTCATGCTCTCCTCTTATGTTTGGCGTTTAGCCTGTATTCCATTGGTAATTATAATAACATTTCATATCAGTAATTTAAAGTATTTTTATCCAAGTTGCAAACATAAGAGTCAATAATTCTGAGAAAAATCAGAACATTCTGTTCGGTTTAAAGAGAGTGGAGGATATCTTTCTTCAGAGTTTAATTGTTTAAGTAACTAGAAGGATTTGGTTGCATAAAATATTTGTAAAGACTACAAAGGCTGCGAGGGTGATTAAATATTATTCAAGCTTCGCTGATTGTGGTGGTTAAAATTTGTCTTTTTAATTATTTTAACATATGTTGTAAGACTTATATTGGTTTTTCAATGTTTCAAATAGGACGGTGTGGTAGACACTATATAAATCTTACCTGTGAAAAGCATTTTGCCATAAAACCTAAAACGATACATTAATTGTAATATCAGCTTTAACGAATCTATGATTTAAATTTTTTTCTTTCAAACTGAATTCAATGAGATGCAAATACTCAAAATAGCAAACTTGAATCCTTTTATCTGTGAGTAAACGACGATAGGAGATTATATAGACCAATGAAGCAAAGAAATATTCAGTGGTTTCATCTTTAATATGTTTCTTCAGTAATACAATTATCAATTCTAAATGAAAAAGACGAGCATTCTTCAAATTTTTGTCGTATTTTTAGCGATTGTCCTCAAATTTTCTGATTAACATAATCATGTATCTATGTAATTTAATGTTTTTTGCAGCTATACGCAAATTGAAAGTTAAAAAGTAAATTAATTTAATACTTTTCAAAATTGATTCCCGAAAAATTTCAAGTTTAGTCCATTTTTGTTGTTTACGTAAAAAAATATGTTTTGAGATTCTCCATATTGATAAATTTGATTTACCATCGTAAAAATTTATCTGTAATTAAGTATCAAGTAAAATAGCTTATAAATAATATAGTTTTACCTCTTTAATAATACATACTATGTTATCTTTGATTATTTAACAATCAACCTTGTCGTTTTCTTTGCACGTTTGATATGATTGTTGACAGAAAAAACTGTATGTCGGAATGGCAACATGTATGCTAAGTTGTTTTTCCATCCGACAAAATAGTTCGGTTTTATTTAAGTTAGGCACAAAAACTCATGCATGTTCTCAGATGGTTTAAAACACATTTAAGACATTCAGATTGCATCAATGTATCAACCAATTGTAAATAAAGCACACTTGAACTTAAAATAAACGAGTGCTTTACAGATATGAGCGTTCCGAGTCCAAAGAAGCAAGCGGAATTTTTCCCTCTTCCCCTGACATATTTAAAAGTCAGGAGCGCATGAAGTGCGCACTTCTATGAATTCCACGTGCGCGTGCGATAACTAGGATTTTGTGTGTAGCTAATTACGTGCGGAAGAGTTTCAATGTAATGTAGTTGGTGGTACGCTTTAACTTATCTCAAACTTTGACCAGGGTTATAAAATCATTTTAGACATACCACCAGGTTTAAGTCATTTTTAATTAACCTAATTGTGTGACTTATAGAGGTTGTGAAACTTCATAGAATAACAATTTAATCAAGGACTGTATTCTAAAATATCTACAAACATATCAGCATACGATTGCTGAAAGTAGACAGTTGTCTACTTTCAGAAAACTAGAATGCTATTTTTCTTGTTACAGATTTAAGTTCTCAATCAGAGCCATGTCTTCGTGTGAGATCCAGGTCTCCTCTTAGGATATCGCATTCTCCAGACAGTCATCCTACTTCCGACCCCTCTCTTTCTGTTAATTTGAGGTCTCCTTCTGAAATAATTAATTGTCTGATCAGACCTTCTCCACCTGCAGAACCTGTTATTTGCCCTAGGCCCAGATCTCATCCTTGGAGAAGACCTAGCTCAAAAATCCTTGGATTTGACCCTAACAAAATTGCACTTATTCGAATTATTCCCCACAAAAATCCGCAGCGACGACTAGAAATTCAAGGTTACACTTTTCCTGCCAACAAATCAATTCAATTACTCGCAAAAGGAATTAACAATTTGAAGCCTATCTCGACCAAAAAACAATATGTTTTAACAACATCCACTGGTGACATATTTGCAGTACTAGAAAATAATAGAACTCTGCGTGGAATATATAATCACGATGGACAAAGAGTGGGTATAAACATGGGAAGCGGCACGGTGTTCGTGTTGACCGAAGAAATAGTCGACGAAATTCCAATAGGCTCTCATCGCCCAATCAGAAAGAATTTTCAAGTAATATGTATAAGCCACAAGTAAATTACAATTTTCGACATGACTAGTTTTATTATTATTATTACACCATTAAACCGTTTCCCTTTTGGAGTAGGCGTGACTCACTCGGTGGGGAACGGAGTACTGTGAGGAAGGGGTTATAGAATTTTTTGATTGATCTAGAATTCTCGTGCTATTTATTTAAAAGACACGTTCATTCCGCAACACTGCTCCGACCCAGGTTGCTGATCAATCTCTCTAGCAATCACCCAAAGTGAAGATCCTCACAGAGTCGTCATTAACTATTTTCCGCCATACTTTTCTGTCTTGCCAAACTTCTCTAGCTTCTTTAACGTCCATGAATTTTTTCATGCAGGCTCTCGCGTTTCTATAGCTTCTTATGACCCTTCTAATTAGGGTATGGCTCACACATTCTAACCATTCTTTCGTGCAGTCTGCCTATGGGCACGCTGCCATTTCCTTTACCTTGTTATACTTGTTTCGTTAGTCATTCATCCTTCATTCTCTCAACATACCCGAACCATCTTAACCAAATTATTTCCCATGTGTCAACTAGCTTCTCTTCCGCATCACATTCCTTCAGGATTATCTCGTTGCTTACTTTGTCGATCAGAGTTTTGCCGCATATTATGCGCAAGAATTTTATGTCAATCACGTTAATTTTACTCTTACCTTTTTCTTGATAGGTCCATGTCTCGCTGCCGTATAGTACAGTCGGAAAAAAATAGCATTATGTATTGCCATTTTAGCCTTATTTGATATATTTTTACTTTTGATAAGGGGGCCTGCTCTACCAATAACCTTCTTACCTTTGTTTAAGCGTCTATTTAACTCCTCATCTATCTTCCCGTCTCTAGTAAATAAGCTGCCAAGGTATACGAATTTATCAACTTGTTTAATTCTCTCATCATTTAATACAATGTTGCATATTGTTTACACACTCTTTTCTTCAAAAACCATAGTTTTTGTTTTATTTACGTTAATTTTAAGGCCCATGCTCTTCATGCTTGCATTTAATTCATTCAACATTCTTTGCAAATCTTCGATAGATTCTACAATGAAAACCTTATCATCTGCGAACGCTAACCCACGTACCCTTACTGTTTCGATATCCACACCTTCGTCGAAAAGAGCTTTTCTTAAACACTTGTCCATAAATAATATAAATAGCCATGAAGACATAACGCATCTTTGTCTGATGCCCTGCATGTTATCGAACCGGTTACTTAATTTCCCATTAACCCTTATACTCGCTTTGCCACCCATATATATTGTCCTTATAGCTTGTAGGAGCCATCCATTTACTCCGTACTCTTTCAGGACTATTCACAGTTTACTTTTATCTACCTTGCCTAAAGCTTTTTCTAGGTCAACAAATGCACAGAAAACTTTTTTGCCCACATTCAAATTTTTTTCTGTGATTTGCCTTAAAATAAATATTTGATCCGTACATGACCTTCCTGACATAAACCCACTTTGGACTTCCCAAATCTTTTCTTAAGTTATTTTCATTACCCGACGAATAAGTATCTTCGAGTATATTATATTTACGATACTTAATAAGCTGATCCCTCTGAAATTATTGCAGTCGCTTTTATCTCCCTTTGTTTTGTATATTGGCACGATAATCGCTTTTTTCCAATTACCTGGGACTTCTCCTAATTCGATGCATAGATTTTTTAGTTCGCATAGTCTTTGTGGTATGTCCTCGCGTTTTTCAAGTTCATGCTTATATCCCTAACCTCAGTGACAGACTTTCTTAATTGAGTTTTCTAACGCATTTTGTTGTTCATCACAGTCGTAATGTCCTATAGCTTCATTTCCGGATTGTCCATTAAAATGATCTCTGAAAGCGTCTTTAACTTTGCCTGCCTCATATAGCATTTCCCTTTTGCCATTTCTCACGTTAACCAATTCTGTACTTTTAATTCCCTTCATTGCTTTATAGAGTAGTTTTTTGCTTCCTTCAAAGTCGTTTGGTATTTTCTTCTCTTGTTCTGCTTTAGTTTTATCTTTGCTTTCTCTAATCAATTGCTTAAGTATCCTCTTTATTTACAAAAATGTAAAGTTTAAATTTGATATTGTTTTTTATCAAAAGTACCAATGGTAATAAATATTAATAATATTAAAGAGTTTATGTTCAGTTTTCGAAATTTCAATGAAAGTTTTTAGTAGAAGATATGTAAATTTATAGCAAAAATGCCAGACTTCCTTGTAGTCTAAAAAAGTATATGCCTTATGACGTCATGTTTAACAAATTTAGTAAGTACATTTTTCTCCTTGAAATCTCACGAGAAATAAATGCGATAAAAAACTCGACTAGGTAAAAAGTTATCAGTTCAATTACCATAAATTGTGAAGTATCAATATTTGCCAACTAATTATAAGAGTTATGTTAATCTAAAAATTTTTCAAATTATAAAATTATAGGAATTACTAAAATTTATTGGAAGGGAGAAAATAGGCAAATGAAATCTTAAAGAAATTAGTATTATAAATATGCGGGCAATAACTGACAATATGTATCTTATATATTAAAAGAAAATTATAACACTTTTGCTTATGGCACTAGCTGAGTTTGAATGTACTTCCTCGAGGAAGCGTTGTCGAAGTTCAAACTTTAAAAATGCCGAGGCCACTCGCTTTGAACAACTTTATCTGGCTACGTAAATACACACCGGTAAAAAAAGCCTTTTTCATGCGGACGTCTACATTTTTTTAGAACTTTTTCTCTCGCTCTTTGTCGTTTCTATTTTTTCTATTCCATTCTATTCCAATTTGAATACGAATGCGATTCTCACAGCATTTGTCGCTTGAGCGATTCAATGTCTTGTGATCAATGACGAAGTTACACGATTTTGATTTCTCGGCCTTTCTTACCTGGCCTTCTTATACATTTTACAAAAATATAGATATTCTTGGTATTCAAAAGCTAGAAAGTCAAAAAGAGCTGTATTGTAAATAACCTCTGTAAGTCCCTCTGCTATGTTACACCGACCTGTTTATTTTCAATCGACTATGGTACGCAGTTATGCAAAACTCTAATCACGTATGTGTCGCATTTCAAGATGACGAAACTCACGAAACAGAGAGTATGTGATAAATTTTGCCAAGCCCTTTGTCATTAATGCTCGGAAACTATTATTATGATTCGTAAAAGTCAACAATAATGACTTTTTAAGTGATACTCAAATTAGCAAGTGGTTGAGGTGATTTAAAAGTTAATGGAAAAGCCTCTTTCTGCGGCAGCAGTGCTATGTGATAAGATCAACATCAATTTTAAAAATTATGATAAATCTGAGCATTCTTTTGCTGAACCTGACATGAGTTCCATCCAAAATTGATTTAATCGAAAAGTCTTTCTATCAAAATCTTAGAAACGATTCTACTAAAGACGCAGTAGACATAAAGAACTCTAATTTAGCTTTAATAAACTTGTATCTTACAAAATTAAATACTATGATAATTATTGTTTTAAAAATGTATCTTGCCTTGTTCCTCAAGATTCTTCACCGAATAAGCAAGTCTGGCAACATCATGAAAGCCTTTTTACCTACATTATCATTTTTCACCCCCCCCCCCAATTTCGCAAAATTTATACGAAAACATATTATATCTTGTAATGTCAGTATAATGTCCACAGCGGGATGCAACAGTTTCCAAGGTTATGTATTAACAGTATAGAAATTCATTGATTACCCACGCTGTTTTTGCATTCCTGTTTTAAAAGTTCCGTGCACAACATGCAAATCGCAACTGCCCAAATCGAGAATATTGAAAAAAGAGAAATTAACATCAGGACCGTCCATTGATATGTGGAGTATTATTTCACAAGTAAGCCCATTTGGTTCTTTTGAGTAACTTTGTTTAAATTTTCGTTAAACCCTGCGACAACATGTTTGAAAAATTCTAATGTTTCTCAAAAAGTTTGAAAAATGGTGTGCTAGTCTGTGCACAATGTTATAGGTAATCTTATCTCTGGAATTGCCGCGGAACCTCTAAAAGAGTAGTGCTTAATCACTGTAGTAAAACTCTGAATCTACTTTGATTTGTTGATACTATCCTCCATTAAAAAATTCTTCATCACATTTGCTGGGGTCGAATTTTTAAACTAATAAAATTTTTCTAAGAACACTCATTAATTATTTAGACAACTATTTATTGTTTATTATCAAAGTTTCTATAAATGTACTAATATTTTTGTAACAATAAGTCTTTAAATTAATTAAATTTGTTTAAAAAATTGTAAAATTGTTTTTTTTAATGAATAATGATAAAGGAGATTTTATAAAATTATTTACTCTAATTTATTTGTTTCTAGAATATACCTTCATAATTCACGCTTATGATTGACACGCAACAGTATATGTTATACGAAGTCTGGCTATTAAATAACGAGACTAGTAACCTCGGCAATCATACGCATGCTCATTCGACGATCTGCGCACAATTTGGTTGATTTTGGTCACTGTTTCCGGAGTTGAAACAGTGACAGGGCGACCTCGGCGCTGGTCATCTTCAGTGCTCTCTCGGCCCTCACTGAAGCGCTTATACTACTCAAAAACACGCGCACGAGATAGAGAATTGTCCTCATAGATCTCTTGCAACAAATTATAGCACTCAGTAGGAATATTTTTCAATTTCACGAGAAATTTGAGATTGATACGTTGCTCCTGTTTTTCGTCACACATGGTTTTTTGGTACGTGAATAGAGAAGATTCCCAGATACCCAACGCACTACTCGTTTTTTCCCCTACCCCTCTAGGGCGCCATCTAGGCGCGCAGTCTCGTTATTTAATTTTCTTTACATGTGTGAATGTTACTAATTTTGCGATATTCAATATTTATTTCAATATGAAAAAATTTCTATTTAATTGTAATTGTAATTAAATATGAATTATTCATAAATTGACCCATTGATAATTATATTATATATTTATAATTAATTAATAAATTACTTGATTATTTTCGCATTATCAAATAATAACATATAGTTGTGTTTCAAAGGCGTATAGTATACTTTGGAAATAGCGATAAATTTCCAAACTGCGACAAAGTAGCTTTTATTTAGATATCAAAACCAGAATCTCAGAGATAAAAATTTCCATAGACATTCCTTAAGATTAAAGTAAAATCACTGCAATCTTGTTAAATTTCTGAAAAAAGATTTTTTTTGTAGTAAAAAATAGATTCTAAAATTAACTAAAAAGGTAACGATTTTTACAGTTCGTTCTTATGAAAAAATTTGAACAGTTATTAACTAGTTACCTATTTACAAGAGTGATTTTAGTAGTTAGTTTAAAGAGGCTATTGATTTCTGATAATTACTGCATTTTTTAGCTGTTTCCTAAAAAGAGAGACTGGGGATTTCATAAAATGTTGAAGCCATCGAAGTAAGGGATTACAAATTACACTATCTGAAAATTGTAAAAACATTAGTCTATTGTAGACGAATTAGAACTTATTTAAAACCATTTAGCAAAAAGCGCAAAAAGTAACTAAGAAATGGGAACCCTCATTTCAACCCAATTTAACTAAAGAACCATAGATAGCGCTAGCATCGTAATTATAGCTATAACTCGAATAAAAATAGAGTGACTATAATGGAAAAGATTATCCAGTTAAGGTTAAGAATCGCAAATTATCTTCGATTTATGTAAAGTTTATCTGGCAAGGTTAATTTTTGTTGCTGTGAATCTTTCACCTGAAATCCATATAAACTTTACCTGTCGTTTTTTCTGTGCTGCACTAACAGGGCAAAATACCAAAAACTAAAAATATAGTTGTAACACCTATTATTTTCTATCGGTGCTATTCTTTTAAATAAGCGAACAATGTTATGATTTTATATTCAATCGCTGTTTAAACAGAGCACTTTAAATTTCTTGTTGATTTCACGAAGGGAGCCTAATGGAGATTCACGCGCCAATTCTGGGGACAATTCAAATACCGCGCCACTTCCTATGTTTATGCCCGCCCGTTTTGCATCATGATTATATATGCCACGAAAAATAGTCTGATAATCAATCATTGCAACAATGTCACCAGTGGATGTTGTTAAAACATATCGCTCTTCAGTTGGCATGGGCTTAGCACTAAATAGTCCTCTTCCTCGCAATTGAATTGGTTTGTTGACAGGAAAAGTGTATCTTCGAATTTCGAAAACCCTTCGTGGATTGGCTTTGGAAATAACCCGAATAAGGTTAACTTTTTTAACGTCATATCCAAGTATGTTTGAAGAACGGTGGCCACCAGGAGGCGATCTGGACCTGGACCTGGAACGATGAAAATGCGCTGGAGGAAGAAGCCCAACCAGAGAATTAGATGTGGCAAGATCAAGAGAACTTTCAGCATAATGATGTCTTCTAGGAGAATGATCAGTTTGGGAACGAGGAACACCAGGAATAGGTTCACCATTTGGCAAACAGTCGAACTGTGCACTCAACTCTGCGAAAAGATATGGAAGAATAAATTTTTCTTGTTGTAGACAATCGAATGTTTTTATATCATGAACCTCTTGCAGAAATATTCTGAGGCTGGTCTGGAAATATTGAGGATGTTTGCTTTCATAGTATTTTTATTACAATTAAATAATTATCATTGCCATATAATTAACATACATACTATTAATAATCAAACATGGTATTGGATATTTTGTAACAGGATAATTGTGCAAAAAGAATTAGCGGAATTAATGGAATGCAAGAAATTTACCAAATTCATCGGATTCAACAAATTCATTAAATTCATGGAATTCCTAGAAATCATGGAATTCACAAAATTAACGCAATTTGAAGAAATTATTAAAAAGAAGAAATTTAAGAAATGTATAAAATTCATGGCATTCAAGAAATTTACGGAATTTATTGAATTTACGGAGTTCCTCGAATACAAGGAATTCGCCGAATTCAAATAATTCATCGAAATCAAGGAATTTTTTGAATTCCAGGAATCTATCTATTTCACGGAATTTATCAGACACGAAATCCATGGAATTAACGTAATTCATGGAATTCGCGAAATAACCGGAATTCGAGGAAATTATGAAATTGAATGAATTCGCAAAATCTATAAAATTCATGGAATTTAAGAAATTTACGGGATTCGTTTAATTTACGGAATTCTTCAAATTCAAGGATTTAATCGAATAGCCAGAATCCATAAAATTAACGTAATTCATGGAATTCATTAAATTGAAAGAATTAGTTGACTTTCCGGAATTCATTGAATTCAAAGAATTAATCGAATTCAAAGAATTTTTTGAATTTAACGAATTTTTCGAATTTCAGGAATTCATTGAATACACGGAATTAATCAAATAGACAAAATCCATGGAATTAACTTAATTCATAGAATTCACGTAATCAACGGAATAACAGGAATTTATGGAAACGAAGGAATTCACGAAATGTACAAAATTCATGGAATTCAAGAAACTTGCGGTATGCATTGAATTTACGGAACTTTCCGAATTCAGGGAGTTCACCGCATTTAATGAATTTATCAAATTCAAAGAATTTCATCGAATTCAAGGAATTTTTCGAATTCCAGGAATTCATCGAATACTCTTAATCCATGGAAATATTTTCATGAAACTCAAGGAATTCATGAAAATCACGGAATTTATGGAATCAAAGGAGTTCACGAAATTGTTGAAATTCATCAAATTTACCAAATTAATCAATTTAATAAAATTCGCGTAATGTATACATTTCGCGGAATTAATGTAATTCAAGAAATGTACGGAATTCTTAGAATTCACGCAATTTACCGAATTCAAGGAATTCAACGAATTAAAAGAATTCGCCGAATTCGAAGAATTAACCTAATTCAAATAATTCACCGAATTCAAAGAATTCATCGAATTCAAAGAATTCATCGAATTCAAAGAATTCATCGAAATCAAATAATTCATCGATTTCAAGGAATTCATTGAATAGACAAAATCCATGGAATTAACGGAATTCACGAAATCGGTGGAATTCATCAAATTCACTTAATTAGTCAGCTTAATGAAATTTGCGGAATTCATGCAATTCGCGGAATCAATGTAATTCGTCGAATTTAAGGAATTCACGGAAGTTATAGAACTAAAGGAATTTACGAAATCGGTGGGATTCATCAAATTCACCTAATTAATCAACTCAATCTAATTCGTGGAATTTAAGGAATTCATATGATGCTCGAAATTCACTGACATGACGGGTTTTACGGGATTTGCGAAATTAAAGGAATTCTTTGAATCTATGGAATTTGTGGAGTTCGCGGATTTCACGGAATTCACCGAGTTTGCGGAATTCATAGTATTCACGGAATTTAATAAACTAATGAAAGAATGAAGAAATGGAATTCAAGGAACATACGAAATTGATGGCATTCACAGAATTTACTGAATTCACGGAGATCACAGAATCGAAATAATTTACGAAATCAGAAGCACTCACGTTATCTAAAGAATTTACAGAGTCCCAAACATTCATGGAATTCAAGAAATTCAAGAAATTCATTGCATTTTATAAATTTCCTGCGCTTCGCGAAATAATTCCATAAATTACATCAATTCAGTGAAGTTCGTCAATTCCGTTTATTTCTTAAATTTCAGAAATTCCGTAAATTCCACGAATTCTCTGAATTCCAATATTTCTTTAAATCTCGCGTAATCATTGCCTTTCGAGAATGCCATGGATTCCACGAATAGCATGAAATTCGTGAATTTCACGACCTTCATTAATTTTGCTCCATCAAAAAGTTTCCTTGCTTTAGTCAATTGTCCTGAGATATCACTGACATTTTTCTTAAACTTTTTGTTTTAACAGGGGTTAATGACCAATGCTAGCATTTGGAATTCATTCCGAACTAGTCCAAAGCAAATTTCGATTATTAAATTATACAGTACGACCAAAATTCACTACTTTTCTTACCCAATGACTGGACAAGGTGAACCTGAAGGACTTAATGTCCTAAAAACGAATTTGGTTTCCAAATTTTTCCTATACGTCAGAATTTCGAGATATCATACCGATTAAGAAATAAAGTGGCGTTTGATGCCACACATATTAGGATATATGAATTAGGGTATTTAAAAATCCTGAAAGAATTTGGAATTGAAACGAACTGCATACGCAGTAAGTGAAGTCGTCTTTACAAGTTTCTTTTGTGCTTGTCTCATCAGGGAGCAAAGTTTACAACGAAGTTTTTTTTTTTCTTTACCAGTAAAAATATTTTACTATACTCTAAAAATCATTATATTTAGTAAAGAATTATGATTAAAGACACATATTTCTTTTAATTTTTTGCAACCAAATATAGGTTTTTAATTCTTTAAAAAACACTCATTGTGTAATATGTGGAAACAAATTAAGATTATATTCGTATAGATATTAGGATAGAATTCAAAATATATTTCACAACAGTTTATTTGCTTAGAGATTAAAATCTTAAAATTCTAGATAAATTAAATGATTATATTCACCAAAAGATTGTAGGATAACCACCAAGGGTAAGACGAGAACATGAAAATTACTCATATTTTAAAATTTTGCAAAAAACTGATTAACCTATGAATAAAGAATTTGTTTCTCAAAGCAACTTAAGAATATTCTAGTGCTCCTTTACATTATGTAATATTATATAACATTATATATTCCTTATCTCAAAGATAAGAGGCGTCATGTTTGTCCTTCTTGGTATTTACATTAGGCTGGGGAGGGGAAGGTGTTTTTTGCACATCAGGACTTTGGTGGGATGAGAACTGTGACGCGGCAGTCAGAGAAAGGAAGGAGGCCCTGGCTGCTTTCAGCAGACGCAGAGATCATTCAAAATACACTAATCTAAATATACCAGAAGCAAGAACAAGGCGCACACTTAATACTGCTCAAATAAAGAAATTTTCGAAAATATTGTGATTTCCTAGATAGAAATACCCAAATTTCTAGAGTCTGGGGTGTCATTAAATATTGAAAAAAATAAATACACCAAACTAGCGAATGCTTCCTGTTCAGTAGATGAAGAAACAACTCAAGCGTCCAGGCCTTAGCAGAGGGAATGTTTCCAGCAACGGTGTTCTTCGATTTATTTACTGATGATGTCCAATTTCAGAGCAATAAAACTTTCCGAACAAGTCCAGAAAACTCTTCTCAAAATTAAAAATTTAATTTACCTAGTTAATTTACAATAGAGTTTCTTGGTACGTGAAATACAACCATCTTGTATCACCCACTCTCATTCTTTATATATTGTTGTTAAGGTTTTGACTGGTTGAAGTATTAATTAATAACACGCTAATGCTTTTTGTCTACTGCTCGTAATATTTTATTAATTGTAAACCAGCTTTGACCGTTGACGTCGGACCTCATCCGATAGTCACATTTGTGACTGAAAAATAGGATACCTGTTTTTGTGTTGAATAAATTGTTATTATTTTTAATGTAAAACATTTCTTTGAACATTCTACGGTTATAGTTTTTTTTTAAAATTTTTCTCCAATCTAAATTCCATCGCATCCTTCACAATGAACGTCATACCCTATACCAGATTTTTGTTCTTTTTTAATTGGTTGTTTTCAAGTGTTAAAACATCAAAACTTGCAACGCGAATCCATGGCTGGCATGAGGCTCAAATTAGGCTTGAGTCATGAATAAGAAAAGCTACACATTATCGTATGCATTTGTGTGGTAGAGTAAAAGAGTAAAGTAAAGTACCTGTACAAAAAGGGGTCTCAATACCTATGTAAAAAAATAAAGCTGCTGTCAGCATTTAATTTAAAATCAGGGACAACAATGTTGTGACGTCCTGCCTTGAGTCGTGGAGTCTGGA
>JAAAKG020139961.1:0-12224 GCA_010014905.2 Druon quercuslanigerum | reverse complement strand
AAAAAGTATCACGCGGGGGGGGGGGGGGTCAAAAGTTCCTGAAAAATGTATCACGTATTTTGTGAATGGCCCCACCCGACTTTGTCCGAAAATAATCTTTTTCGGAATACTACAGTGTTACTAGAGTCTCTGATTTTTTCGAATTTGTCTCAAATTTTTATCGAAATTGCCAAGATCGAGGTTTAAGTTTTTACTAATGGGTTGGTGTTTTTGTATTTTGAAAATTTTATTTTGCGCAAGATGTTGTTTTTTTAAATGGTGGTAGTTTTTGGATTTTTTTCGTTCATCCGGGAGCCTAAAATAAGCCAAAAATTCTGGGTTTCTTTGTTTTTTCCGAATATCAGTTTTTACATAGAGGGTAGTTTTATTTTGAGTAGGGGTGGTTTTTGGAAATTGGTTGTTGGTGCGTTCAAGAGCCCAATAAAAAACAAAAATTCTGAGGTGTTTGGTTTTTTTTTGCTTTTAATTTTTATATAGTGTAGGTGCTGGCTTGATTGAAGCTAGCAACTCCACTCGAAATTTAAATTTTCATAAAAAGTAGTTGAGCCAAAAAACAGCGGAAAGTAATAATTTTTTAAGATAAATATGCGAATCGTCAACGTTTTGAAGATGGGACGCATCTGCATGTAATAAAAAATAAAAAATTCCATTTTTTGGTTTGAATATCCAAGATACCAAAAAAATGTTAACGAGAAAAATTGTTTACCTCAAAAACATCTACAAATGTTCTTCAGAGCATTTATCTTATCTGTCGAGCTATATAAGCAATAAAACGAGAAAAAGAGGAAACAGGGGAAGTTTCTTGAAAACAGAAGAAACAAGAGGAGTTCTTTAAAAGAGGGGTAATGAGGGTAATAGGGTAAAGCGTGTGCCGTCTGAATGTATTTTTCGATTCCCTTGCAAATTTGAGGTGTCAAATAATAATTTTGGTACTCAACAGCGAAAAGTTCGAGAATTATTATCTGAAAAGGAAGAAATGAAAGGAAAACTGTTTGAAAATCAAGATCGTCCTTCTTCATGCAAGGTAGCTTTAAGATGCAGATCATGGAATGCGTCCTCCAATGAACGTGCAGTTTCTGAATTTAGTTCGAAAGTGAAGTCTTCCTCAAATTCCACAGGGAGACGTTCAGAAACTTGGAGTTTAGAGCACACATCACACGACTCAACTCAAGAGACTTCTTCAATAATTTCAAAGATCCATCGAGACCCCCTAACAATACCAAAGATGGGAAACTTCCTAGAAGTATCGAAATGCTGTCGTTCAAAGGGTACTCCTATGTCATCCAAAAATGATATCTCTATCGATCCCAAGTCTCAAGATATTGGATGCGAGCAAAACGAAGATTTCTTCGACTGTCAAAGCACTTGTTCATTACAGGTTAGAGTATTTTCATAAATTTGATAAATTCCTTTAAAATTAAATACCTTTCGTGATGTCGGCTCAAGGAAAAAATTGCCGAGCGTCGAGGATCAGTAAACAGTCAACCTCAAAGTTTGCTATCTTTTTTATAAACGTAAACTCCTACAACTTTGGAACTTGTTTGCCTGGTCGAGGGTAAGGTGCGAATTAGCATAATTTAACCAAAAATCTCAAATAAAGGATAAATTTATTTAATTACTCGATACAATTATAGAATAAAGTTTAATTACTGACACATAATAACTAAAAACACCACCTAAAAGAAAGAACGCAGGTAATTCGTTAATTAAATAACAGGGTGTCTACTTAAATCCTGGAAATTCGAGGTTTTTTCCTGGTAGTAAGGAGCGATAAAAATATTTTGCATTTTTTTAAACAATTGACCCGAAAAGCTTTAGCAAATTACATAATTACAAAATATTCTTGAATACATTAGCACCATTGGATAATTAAGTAATTAAATAATACCTAGTGTATAAAAAATATGTCAAAACGCATTTGAAAGTGTTGCAGTACCTAAAACAAATAAGTATATTATGTTTTTTATTTTTCTATATACTTTCCTTCTCTTTCGAAATCGAAAAATAAAAATGTAAGAAATATAAAAATTGACACAAAGGCGGCGATTTTTAAGTAAATTGTGAAATTTATTTTACTAAAAAAAAAATCAGTGCAATTATTTTATTGTGCTTTTTTTAAATTGGCTATTAATATGGTGATATAAGGAGTGCATATTGTGCCTCTAGAAATATTTTAAAAAAAGGCTGACACGTTTCTCTCTTGCTCTTTTTTTTTAATTTTTCAAAAACATGAATTAATATGTGGGCTATAATTTTATTTGATCAAAAACAAAAAAACAGTATGCAATTGGTTAAAAAAAAATGTTAAACTGCTAGATTTACAATGCGTTTCTAGATATTTTGTACCTAACTTCGGTGGTCAAACAAGAAGCATTAAACAATTTTACCTGGCCAAGTGGACATTATTAAAACTCGGATAGATATCTGTTCAACCTTGGAAATCTTCTACTGAAAATTCAGAATTTTCATAATAAAATAATATTTGCTATTCCACATTTTCATTTCTTACAGACTCAATCGTCCTTATAATAAAACTAGTTTTACAGCAACCAGAGTAAGCGGAGGCAAAACAAAGCCGTAAAACGTAATTGTAGCTTTTTCTGTTGAATCTATTGCAGAGCGAGAGAGACCGATATTTTATGGTTCTTTTATGTTTGAAGGGTGGTTTATAGCATTAGCAGCCCTACAACTAGCTTCTCCTGCAGCTTTTCCTTCCTCTAGTAGTGAAATAGAGCACCAAATTGAAAAAAAAAAAACAATAATAAAATTCTGTTAAAAAAATTACCGCACAATTAACCAAGGGAAACTAATTTTCAGCAACAATCGTCGATGGAAAAGGAGTCAAACCCAGAAGCTTCACCAAACGATAAACTCGAATGCCAACGTTCCTTCGAGAGAAATTCATTAAGTTCCAAATCACGAAGCACATCTGACCACCAAAGATCCACTATCAATACTTCCAAAGTTTCTAAACTATCAAAAACATCGGCCTCAAGATCGGTCAACTGTAGTTCAAGTTCCAATTTACTATTAAGTCTTTAGGGTGGCCACTTGACTTAAAAAAAATCGAAGCTAATTCTCGGATTTCATATCCAAAAATTATTATTATTATGTTACCATTAAGCCATTCCCCTTTTGGCATAATCGTAACTGATTCGGTTAGGAAATAAGTAATGTGAGAAAGGGGGTATAGATTTCTAGATTGATCTAGAATTCCCGTGTTATTTATTTAAATAACATAAGATGCATTTTTAATCCGTAAGGACCAATTTTCTATAAAAAAACTGAATGCTCAAAAAGACAGTTGAATTTTCGACCTAAATAGATGCATTCTGAGCCAAAAATATATGTTACTGTAGACTATTCAATTAAAGATAGTTCACTTTCAACCATGAAAGATTAATTTTCAGCCAAAAAAAGAAAAAATTTCTACCAAAAGATGAATTTTAAATCCAAAGGGACAGATTTCTTATCAAAAAAGCTGAATGTTTAACAACACAGTTAAATTTTGACCAAAAAAGATTACTTTTGAACAAAATATAATTAATTTAAACAAAAAATGAAATTTTTCATAAAATATTAGAATTTTGAACCAAAAAATATCAATTTTGAACCCAAAATACAATAGTAAGCTTTTCAAAAAAAAGAATTAATTTTTAACCACAAAAGATTTTCAACGAAAAAATACCTAAAATTTTAATTAAAAATACTTATTATATTTAAAGAAGAGAAAAATAAGGGGATAGTAGCTACTGATGTTGTTCCCAATATATAAAATTTAACGTTCTGCAAGAAAAGGATTCATTTTTTTGATCGTTATAGTTCAGGAAAAATTCGCATTTTTGTGATCAAGGATCTAAAATATGTAGATTTATTATTTATTATTTATTATTTATGCATTTATTATTTATTTTTTATTTATATATATTATAACGGATATGGTTGGTAAAACTGAGCACAATTTCACTCTTTTTTTTAAAGTTAGTACAATTCCTGGTTTTCGAAAAATTCCCGACTTTCCCGGTGCTCAAAATGTGAGGCTAATTACTGTTTTTTTTTCTGGTCAGTAGCCACCCTGAATCCTAGAAAAAGTAGTTGACTCTCAAAATAATTCACTATTATTTCCAGCTCAGGATGACAGTATGCTACCCTGGATGAACTTTTGTAAGATTCAAAGTGCCGATTCGAGTATCGAGTTCTTGCAGGATAAATTATCAAGTCTACTGAACGACGATCAAAACATGGATATGGCTAAGCTTGCAGAGAGAAGTTTGGAGTTACAGGATGAGATTCTGGAAAAAGAAACGAAGATCGACAAGTTGGCCCAGCGCAGCGAGAATGTCATCGAGAGATGTGAGGAGATTGAGGTTGATCTCGTGTCGAATCTGGTGACAACAGATGATAAGATATCAAAATTGTCGCGAGTCATGAAAGTTGCGAAATGTTTCCAATCGGAGAATAACACTCTTTGGCATCAGATAGAAAAGCTGAGGGACATGGTCAGTGAGAAGGATCGCAAAATATCGAGATTACTTCTCTTGAAGAGCAACGGTGCCAGAAGGGATCAAATCAAATTCCTCAAAGAGAAAATAAACCACCTCGAGTCGGAAAATGGAGCGCTGAGCTCTAACTTCAAGAAATGCGAGAAAATGTGCAATCAATATGAAAAAGACTTGGCGGAGCTCGAGAAAAATCTTAGACATGCTGAGGATAGACTTAGGTATGAATGGACAACGGGGTGTCTAGTGATAAGACAATTTGAAATTCCCGGTTTTTTCCCGAGCATTTGAGCAATTATGGTATTTGTTTACAGATATAAAACTTATCCTCAATTACAGACTCAAGTGATAAATATTAATCGAAACTATAAATTACCGATCACGAGTATGACAGCACCTTTTTCCCGAAGTTGAATGCATATTACCCCAAATTTATTTAAATCCACACCAAAAATTAATGCGTTTTTCAAACAAAAATTATATTTAGACTAAATATTAGAGGTCACGCAAGCCCCAAGCAATTTAACACGTATTTCCCATAAGGGGCCGTACTTACATTACGTGACGGAGTATAGGCCTTCTCTGAGCATCCCTCCCCCTGTAACAAACCGTAAAAAAGAATTTCTGCCCCTCCCCCTTACTATACGTAATTTATGGTTTCCAGAAATAATAAAATGTGAGTTTTTAGAATAATAGAGATTTTCAGTATTTAAAATAATACACACTTTGCAGTTGCATTTTTATCCAAGAAAGATGTCATTTCTACTAAAATAGATGAATTTTTAAATTAAACAGACAAATTTTCAACAAAATAGTTTAATATTTATACTAAAAAGATTTTAGTTAAATTTTCAACCCAAAAAGACGAATCTTCATCAATACAGTTAAATTTTCAACGAAAAAGAATGATTTTTTATCAATTTTCAAACAAGTAATTAAATTTATAAATAAAAAAGATAATCTTCAGGAGGAAGCAACTGCAAAAATACTAGGCAAATAAATTACAAAATTTAATAATAAATTTAAAATTATTTTTATATTTAAAATAATTTAATACAAACCAGAATATTATATCAGGGTTACCTCTAAACTTCATTAAAGAAATTCGCTAAGATTTCCTTGACTAATTTTTCATTTTTCGTGACCATTACTATTCAAAGACAAGAACCTTTAACTTGTAACATCTTCAAACTAGAATATTTTGTAAACGGAATAAAACATTTTTAAATTAAATTTGAACTAAATTTTTTAAATAAATTGTTTATGGCCAGGTTCGTTTTTCACTCAGCAGGTTTCTTTAGCGCGTAAAGTGAAATTGATATTCATTTTCAGTGCAATAACTGCTAATTATTTGTTGCACGTGAAAAATCCCGAAAATAACGTATATGAATGAAGGATCCCTAAGAAACAGGCGCTATTGTCTTTGAACTCCTTAATTGAAATTGTCGAAAATAATTTTTTATTGAATTCTTGCATTTTTAATATTTTAATTTGTATTGTTTGGACGTTAACTTACGCTACAGTATTCAACATTATCCTGTATTTCAGGATTTGTAAATGTACAGCAAAAATTACTAAATATTATGCATTTGTAATGAAACAAATTCTGCATCAATAATATAAAAATACTTATTTTTTATATTTAGGTTGACTTTCGTGGATTTGAAAGGAATTGTTAAAAACCAAACAGCAAAGCGCAAGCCACACGATTCCGGAAATACCACACAAAAGGAAATCGAAAATGAAATAATTTCAAAGACAGCCAAAGAGGCTGGAAAGGAAAATACAAAAAACAATGCAAAAGGTGCTGTTAGTGAAGCCATATCTGAAAATGCGTCTCCGACTAAAGTAAACGATTCACCCGACAAACCTAGGGATCGTGTTGATAAAAGTGAATCACACACTGGAAAACATCGCAAACGCTATAAAAGTCCTTTTAGGAAAATATCACATGAAGTAAATAGTTCCTCGGAAGTAAAACGTAGTCAAGGGTGCTGACGTTCGACGAAGAAGACGAAGCTGAATCTCCGACTCTCCTCTTATCTTATAAATAATTTAGAACACACTTTTCCAGACATTCTAAATAATAAATATCTTTTCAGTAAATCAGAGATTAATGAAGGAATGCTTAAAATTTTTAAAGCATTTCTATTTCTTTCAATATTTAATACATCATTATTTATAGTATTAAAAAATCAGTACTTGCGTCCTAACTACGACCCAAGATATAGAATGATGTACAAACATTAGGGTGGTCCGAAAAATAGATTTTTCATTACATGTGATATGTGCCTCACTCCTACTTTTTCCGGAAAAAGCAATTCCTTGTTTTTTCAAATAGATCTATAATACCCATACCCCTGTGCTTTTTGAAAATAACGTGGCATTTTAAATAGAAAAAATCAGTTTTTGAAAAAATGGAAAACAAGAGTATTTTTTATTAACGTTTCGTAAATTAAAGTTAAGTCAATCTGACGGAAACACCCGAGAGATCTGTTCCAAATATCGCGCGATTAAAATTTCTAGGGAGCCTCGTGGGAAGTCACAAGAAAGCTGCAGTTAGTCCTCGAGCACAATCTAGTTTGTTTTAAAAAATATATATTTTTTTCAACTCTTAATATGTAGGCCCATATAAATATTCCTTAGTGTATTTTGTTTAGTTACCCAAATTGTTATCTCGATATCTCATTTCGTGTGGACTTAAAATGTTGAAAAAAATTTGGGAAGGTAAGCATCGAGTAAGTTGAAAAGTAAGTAAGTATCGAGTAAGTAACTAAGAAAATAATAACAGTGTTCAGAACAAAAATTCCTGGCTATTTCCCGGTTCGCCCGGTCAAAAATGATATATTTCACGGTTGATTTTAAGCGATATAAATAATTATTACGAAATAGTAATTGCCTCATTATATAAATTCTGAAAATAATTTTACATTTTAGAACTCCAAGGTAAAATATATAATACATAATATTTTTTAAATTATTTAAAAGGCTAATAATATTTTATAAAATAAAACAGGTTGCTCGTATATTAGGAGATATTCTCTTTTTTCTGAAAAACGAAAAAAAATATAGAGTTTTGGTTTTTGATGGGAAATTCTATTTCTATCTATTTGGTAACATTACTCTTTTATGCCCTGGAAGTGATCGGAATTAAGGTAAGTGTATTTTAAAAGGCACATTTAATTATGAAACTCGCTCATGTTTAGCCTTTTATAACAACAAATAGAAATTACATTCATTCAAATCATTCATTTAAATAAATCATTGGTATGATTTGAAAGATAGGAATTTACTCTAAGGAAGAATGTGAACAAATTTTTAGTCAGTTTTAGATGCACAATAAAACAAATTATTTTTGCTTTACAAGCTGAGACAAAAATGATCTGGAAAATTACGAACATATCTACACAAGCTTTAAAATAGTCACTTGCGTACTCAGAAAATTTGTTATCTGAATCGAAGTTTGAATCGAATAAGTTTTGTTTAAATTAAAAGAATATTTGTTTGAATAAATAAAATATTTGTTTCACTCTATATCAAAAAAAGAATTTGTTTGATTGAAACAAAAATTTTTCTGAGTGCAAACAAGAAATTTAACACTGGTTTTGAAGATACTGGCCAAGATAAAAAATAATGAAGAGCTCGAGGTTTACTTTTTACGTTCATTCAATTTTTTATGACTACCTGTTAAATAAATGTGTTTCTGATGTTCACAGTTAACTTTCATTATAATAATTATTTTCTCTGGGAAATTTTGTATCAAAGTTTTCTGTAGCATCATGTTGCTTCAGAATTTGACTTTTTACCTTCCTTAGCTAGAAATTAGGACCTCTTTCGAAAAAATGAGGAATAAAATGATTTCAAATATGGAAAAAACGATATTCGTTTTATATTAAAGTGTTGCGAATTTTGCAGTAGAAGGAATTGTTCGAAATTGCCTTGAGTACACTGGCAGTCAAAAAGAATTGTTCTCGACTAAAATTTTGACAATTATATTTAACAGAAGGAACTAAATTGCCTCGACATTCGTCCTCATCTTACGACTTTAACAGGATTAACTTGTCTTGAGTTTAACCCATTTAAAAATGTATTCACGGATAGACAGAAATCAACATAGGATTAACCAGGATTGAATTTACATGCAGATATTTGATCTTCATATGAATTAAAAATTTGACGGGCGACAACGACATTCATTTGAATTTAAAACGTTGTGAATCTCTCGATATTTGAAATCATTTTATTCCATAGCAATGCATCCCTTCTTATCGGGGATTTATTTATAGTGATCACTTTTCATGGACTTTTGCCAGATCCTTTCTTGTTGAACAGACTGTAAATATAAAATGATCTTCGATTTTTGAAGGGAGTTCTTTGCTAGAGCTGAGAGCACAATTTAAAACAAACATACCACATTCCCAGGTTTCAATGAAACCGGCTATTCGCCAGAATTTTTTCAGGTGTCCCGGGCAGCCGCCACCCCGAATAATTTGTCCTTTCCCAATTAACGCTCTGACACAGATTTTATCCTCCATATCGCCTTTTAAGAACTTTCTCCTCAAAAGTCCCATGTTGGTAAAAAGTTAGAAGGCTTTTGCAGATAATATGAATGTATATTGAACAAAAATGAGTTGTATGTTTTTTGAGAGTTATATATTAAAAAGCATAGGGATAGCGAAGGTCAGATGTCGAGTTGCTACATTTGTATTGATTTTGAGTCTGTATAAAGGTACCGATTACTGTCGCTAATCAGCACTCCAGTTGATGCTGGACGCAATCAATTTGTGTAGAGACACAGTTATGTGATTGCACACACACACATATACACACGCATGTCAAGAAATGGCTGAACGAGGCAGAGTTATGAGTCACGTGAGAGTTCCAGTTTGTACTTCAACTACACGAAGCCATTTATGGCCACTTGACATTTAGCTCGTTTCGAAGGTTGTAGTGCAGGGGTGAAATTTGGGTTTTTTCACGATATACTGAGCTGGAATTGAAGCTAACAAATAGGACTGTCACAGAATTATGTACATACTTAAAAAAGTGACTAATGTAAGCTTAAAAGTCACTATGAAAGTTACTACTATTCATGAAAAAGAGGCCTGTAAATGTCAACAGAAAAACTTTCCTACTGGAAAAATTTCGATTCCATTGCAAATTTATTTTATAGCCTTGCATTCACAAAATTTTATGATATTCTATTGCTGAATTCGGGGGTAAAAGCAATGTTTAGACAAATTTCAATTGATTTTATTACGAGCTAAATAAACTTTTAAGACTTACCAGTCGTATTTACATTTCAATGTTTTACAATAGGAACTAGAAAACAAGAAAAATATTAATTTTAACAATTTTAATTTTAATATTGCAGATTTCACAGCCTGAAATGCTTTCAAAATATAATGAATATGATGATTTGGACGAAAATAGGAAGTAATAGAAGAATGAATTATTTTTAATAAAATTAATGCAGATGCCACATTGAATTCAATATTTTTTTCAGATCCTTACCTCGCAAGTAAAATACTTGTAATTTCAACCAAATACATTAGATTTAAAACAAAAAGATGAATTTTCAACTAAGAAGAATTATTTTCCACTAAAAAATACGAATTTCTAAGAAAATACATGAATTCTCGGTCACGCAGTTGCATTTTCTACTAAGAAAATTGTTGAAACAAAAAGAGAATAGTTAAATTTTTCTTGAAAACCATTAATTTTGTACATAAACAAATTTTCAACAAAACAGTAATATTTGTAAACCAAGTAGTTGAATTTTCAACCAAATAATATGAATTCTCGATGAAAGACATAATATGCAGTTAATATTTCAACGAAAAGATATGAATATTCAAACAAAACCGATTTTTAAATTTCAAACAGATGTATTCTTTACCGAAACTATCAAATTTCTAACAAAAGGGATGAATTTGCGATAAAATACATAAATTTTTAACCAAAAACATGAATTTTCTACCAAAAAATACGAATTTTCAACCAAATAATTGAAAGTTCTACTAAAAAGATACATTATTAAAAAAAATGTAATATTTCAGTTTTTAGTAAAAAAAAAGTGACTGCATGTGTTTGAAGTGACTGCTTAGCAGGCCTTCTGATTAACCATCTGGGTTTTCTTACCAAATTCTTGGAGTTGAACTAGTAACATCAATTGAATGGAATCTTACCTGCAACAAAAAAGAACAAAATTAATTACTAAAAAGTAGAGTAGTGCAAAATTTTGCTAAAAGTGCGGCATTTTTCTGTAAGGTTAAATTCTTTCTCCGGATCAAAGTAAATCGCGGAGTATTGTTTTAATCAGAAGTGGTATTACAATGTTGAACATTGTTTACAATAATTCTTTGTGTTTATCAAACTACAAAATGATAGGACATTATGAAAAGCTTAAGGAAAAATTAAATAAATCTTAAAATAAGTAGTCATTTTTCCCAAGTTTAAAAAATTTCAATTCTAAAAATGTCTAAAACTTTAATAAAAAATTTCTAATAATTATAAAAATTCCTATCCATCACAAATACAATTCTTGATCTCTTAGTTTAATATCCTGATACTCTCTCGGTTTATATCTATGACTAAGAAATATACATATTTTACGTGGCTCGGAACTTTTTTTCTTTTCGAAAATTAAATTGTCTAAAATGGTCAATTTTTTTGCAAAACCCCCAAACGTACATTTATACATTATCAGAGTAAAAATATAAATTTTCCCGCTGAGATTTGAAATAGAGAAATTTCCTTTTTAGGCATTTAAAATTTTAAAAGAAAAACTAAAATTGGATTTCAATAAAGCCCCATGGATCGATCATATATGTTGCCTTAGCATGCAAAATTCACTTCGCTAGAAAAATTCTCGCATGAATGGGATACAACGTGAAGAGGGTGGGAGGCTATAATATTACTTTATATGCCTACTAAAGAGAGAGTAGGATGAGTCAGGAAAAAGTGGCCGAAAGGGAGGCAGAGGAGCGAGAAATGAAGGTAAGGGGAGATTGACGTGGAAAGAAAAAAGAAGACGGTTCGTGGCTTTTTCCATTTATTTTCACAATCTTCACCCCTCGCCCCATTCCTACTTTTCTACTTTCCTAGCATGCCGAGAACTCCTTATTCCACCGGCGTCGCCGAGGAATTCCGCATTTCTGGAGTTACCAAATGAGCCTTGCTTCTAACTCTTCGCCGGGGAAGAGCCATCTTATTCTTTTCCTGCCATCCCCTTTTATCCCCTTCAACGTGCTCCCGGCGTTTTCCGGACTCCTTTTCATCCGCATTCTTCCCTGGAGCGAACGGACATGAATGCACTTATCGACGAAGAGCTTCTTTGCGCGGAAATTTATCTTCCAAGAAAAGTTTAAGCTGTGCGATAAATGAAAATTTTACTCTGTATGTAGTAAAGTTTATAGGGTGATAGAAGAACTTCATTGTCAAAATTCCCTGACTTTGTCCTGGTTATTTCTTGACTAATTTTTTATTTTCCCTGACCATTTATATTCCGAGACCAGTTCTTTCATCTGTTAACACATTTAATATCAATGTTATTGATAATATAATAATATAAATACATTGGTTTAGAAACAACAAAAAAAACGTACGATCTGGGCACTTTGATCTTTTTTCCTCAATATTCATCATTTTACATACTTTCAGACTTACATGTATATATGTATATTTATTATATTGCTATAATATAATATATTTAAGATGTCATCC
>JAAAKG020139960.1:0-12224 GCA_010014905.2 Druon quercuslanigerum | reverse complement strand
AAAAACCGATTCGAAGGTAATATTTCGGTTTTTCGACATTCGATCGACGCACTTATCGGATCGAAAAATTCGATCCGGTCGTAGCGCGGATCGAATGTCGGTTTTTCGACATTCGATCGACGGGCCGATCGAATCGAAAAATTCGTTCCGATCGGTGCGTTGATCGAATCGAATTAACCGATCCGAAAATGAATGCAGATCGGATCGAAAATATCACATTCGATCCGACTCAATGCACACGTCTAGTAAAGAGTGTAGGAGAAGGGGATTGGTCTAAGCAAGAAAAATAACAGTTTTGTGAAAAGGTAAGAAATATCAAAATGGGAGAGAGAAATGTGGACGAAGAGGTGGAAAAAATGATATGAGAACTAAAAAGAGAATTAGAGTGCACAAACAAAAATGAAGTTAGTAAAGAGGGGAATAGAAGTGGATGGGATGAGAATTGTAAAGACCAAAAGAAGGAGGTCAGAAAGGATTTAAGAAAGTGGAGCAAATAAAAAATTAATCGGAAATAATATAGGAGAAAAAAAAGAGTATTCTGAATTGTGTGATCAAAAGAAAAAGAAAGAGAATAAAAGGTTTGAGGAAGTGGCGGTGAAGGCTAGGACGGAAGAAGAGGTATGGAAGATAGTAAATAGACAAAGAAGAAGAAGAAAGAGAGAAAACCAAGACATTGAAATGGTAGAATGGAAACAATATTTTTTGGATTTGCTAGGAGGAATAGAAGGAAAAGTTAGGAAGGGAGGAAAATATGGTATAGAAAGTGATGAGGAAGAGGACATAACAAGAGAAGAAATAGTCAAGGTGTTAGGAATAATAAAGGATGGAAAGGCGACCGGTATATATGAGGTTCGAATTAAAGTATGGAAATATGGAGGGACAGAACTAGAGGAATGGACATGGATAAATATGTATATAAATATACAATGAGCATGGAGAGTAGAGGGGTATCTAGAGTTATGAAAAGAAGGAGTAGTGATACCAATAGTGAAGAAAGACAAAGGAGAGGAGGTTAAAGATTATAGGGGTGTGACGCTGATTCCAATACTGTATAAAGTATATGTGACTGTTTTGTTAGAGAGATTAAAGAAAGAAGTTGAGGAAAAAAAAGCGAGCCACCGAATCAGACAGGGTTTAGAAAAGGAATGGGGGTGATGGACAACATAGATGTTCTGAACTATCTAGTAAATAGGAGGATTAAAAGGGGGAAAGGGGCAATAATAGCAATGTTCGTGTACTTAAAAAGACAAATATAAAGGGGTTTAGAAAAGGAGGGGGGAAACAGAAAGAATGGAAGGGAATAAAGATAGAAACAGCGCAGGAGTGTATATATTTGGGATATATTTTGCAAAAAAATAGAGATCATAGAGCTTATATAATAGAAAGTATCAAAAAAGCAGCAGGGGTAATAAAACAGATATGGGGAATAGGAAAAAGAAGGTTTAAAAAAATTGAAGAATTTACAGAGATATGGGGATGGAAAGAAAGGAAAGATATTGAGAGTTTACAAGAAAGATATATAAGTTGGACATTAGGGGTAGATTGGAGGACGCCAGGATATATGGTGAGAGAAGAAGCGCAAAGGGATAAATTAAGTATTACAGCGGGAAAGAGAGCATGGAATTTTGAGACAAAGCTGATGGAGGGAAAGGGAGGGGAGTTGGCGAGAAAGTGTTTGATGGAAGTAGAAGAGAGGAGAGGGAGGGCGATAGAATTAACAAGATGGGAACAAGAAAGGATTGAGTTCTTGAATGCTAGAGACATAGAAGACGGGACTGGAGTAAACTATGAAGAATTGGTAAGAAAGGACAGGGAAATATAATTAATAGAAAGATGGGGGATGATTGAGGAATCAAAATACAATAAATGTATAAGATGATAAAAAAGGAAGCTTTACCAAAGTATTTAGAAAAGGGATGGGGGAATGAAGGTGGACCAGAATAGCAAGATTTAGATTGGGAAACGTGGTAAGAAAAGGGATTTATTGGGAAAAGGAAGAGAATAGAAAGTGTAGAATATGTGAATGAGAGGAGGAAACATGGGAGTACGTATGGGAAGGATGTAGGAGAGGAATGGAAGATAAAGGAAGCTGACAAGAGAATGTAGATAAAATTCTAGGGGAGGATGAATTAGGAGAAGAGTAGATGAAAGAGTTGGAGGGTGCTAGGGGAGCAAATGAGAGTGAATAAAAGAATGAATGTGAAAAAATGACAAATTGGGGGACAAAAAAGTGAAAGAATAAGGAAACGGAAGTCGCCTATATTAGAAGCGTGAAGGTTGTAAGTAATGGATACGTAATAGCATAAGTAGATTAAGATGCGTTTGCATTCTCATTCTCTCTCTCTCTCTCTCTCTCTCTCTCTCTCTCTCTCTCGCTTGCACTTGCACTCATGCTTTCGATCGCTTGCTTGCTCAATCGTTTGCTAAAAAGTCCTAAATTGTGCTATCACAGGAAATAGAGGTCAATACTTGTAAATATTAAGTTTGAGATTTTTTTGTTTGTTTAATACGTAAGCGAAAATATTGTAAGGAATGGAAGTTATGTAAACCCTTAGGGGACACATTATGAATAAAGAAGAACAAACGACACAAGCTATAAAAAAAAATTGGACAAAAGTTGTTCATCCGAAAAATCTACAAATTTGTAATTATTTATTTTTTGATAAAACAAGTTTCTTTGGTTTTAATCGTAAAAAATCAAATTAAAAATTAAGAATTAAATGTTTGCATAAATGACACAAGCTATGTAAAAATGGATTGACAAAGTTGCTTATCCAAAAAGAGCTACAAATTTTCAATTAATAATTTTTTGATGGGACGTGTAGTCTTTATTTTAATCGTCAAAAATAACAATAAAACCAAAGAATTAATTTTTTTTAAGCGACACAAGGTAAAAAATAAAAATTAACAGAAAAAATTTATTCAGCCGAAAAAGATGCGCAAATTTTGTTTTAATCATTTTTATATAGGACGAGTAAATTGTTTTCTAGAAACTTTTTTAGAATCACTTTACGCTAGGATGCGTATTTTTAATTTAAATCGTAAGCTAGAAATGTCTTACCGATAACTCTTTGTTGCCTTGTTTGTCCAATTAACAAGAACTGTTCATTATTTCAACTGTGTTTTTCTAAATAAAGATACATCACGAAAGATACATCTTTAGTGGGTTTCGCAAGACAAAATTGGCCCTATTCGTGAAATCCTGTTAATAAAAAGTGAATTTTTTTATAAATATTATTTAAATAATTACCAGTTGTTGTTAATTTGAAAAAAATGACAAGAAAGGTTCATTGGCAACACATTTTTGGTCGATTCTGCAAAAAAATGGAGTCTATTCATTTTGACATACGAAAACTGTGTATTTGTTCATAAAAATTGTTTAAATAATGCTTCCAAGCAGCAGTTATTTTTAAATAATCATATTTAGGCATATATTTCTCTCATATTCTATATAAAAACTTTGAATTTCTAACAACTAATAATTGCGAATCGCAAAAAATGGCTTTTGTTCATTACTTTGTTTAAAACATTATAAACCATTTTTTTCTTACACTAACCTACTCAAAACTATTGCTAGATAGTAATTACACTGACTGAGGTTCTTCTTTAGTCAAATCGCAGATCTTACAAAGAAAGTTACATCTTAAAAGTTGGGGTAAAAATATTGTTTATTTTGTTGTTAAATAAAAATTTTGGTTTAGCCCAATCGAAATTCTCGCACCGACTCGATATACCCAAAAGCCTTACGGTCATTTAAAAAAACAAAAGTCCAAATCCATTGAAAATTGAGTTGTAGACAGACTTTTGTTCACAAAAGTGCTTTTGGCTACATATGGCTACACATATCTTAAATGTATAAAATTGGCATAAAATAATGTACACGAATTAAAAAGGAAGAGGTATATTATGCAAGAGTCTAATTTACATTAATTTTTCAGGCACCAATGTCAAACACGACGTTTTCAACTAAATCTTTGCCCCTGCAGGACTTCAAAGCTTTCTTTCGTGGTCAAGAAGTTATGAATGCGCCACCCCTAAACACCGCCAACATAACAATGTTTGGCTTGCAAATGTATGGAGGGGTTTACTTGTCTATTCAGCAGGCAGGAGAGTCAGATCTAATAATAGAAACCATCAATGCAACTTCCTAAAACCACAATTTTCTACATTAAATCGTAAAATATATATTCACAAAACGATCCTTATTCCTTCTGGTATTCTAAGTATAAGTAAAATTTTTAATTTTCGGATCAAGATTGAGCAGTTTATCTTTGAGGTTACTCTGTGAAGCTAAGTTTATCTCTGTGAATTTAAGACTGGTTAAATAAAGAACAGAATTTTGAAAGAAGCTTATTTGAAATTTATTGGCATTGTAACTGTTGTTCTAACTTTACAACCAGAAGTGCCGTGTAACATTAGCATACATCCATTGATTAAAAATTATTTAATTTTTTATAAGTAAAAATTTTCAGGTGATTGTGAGGTTCTCATAAATATTGAAAAATAGAAATAGATCTTGTGGATCGATAGAAATAACTATTAACATGGCATCTAAGAATAAAAACAATATTCCAGATACATCTAAAAATTTTCAACTTTATACATACATTTATTAGGAAAAAGACTTTGCTACCATAAAAATGACTTTTTAATATAATACTGGTATTTTCAACCAAGCAATTAAATTTTTAAGTAAAAAGTGTAATTGATATTTAAACAAAAAGGGATAAAATTTCATTAAGAAAAAATGAATTTTAACACCAAGGAGACAAAATTTTCAGTAAACATTTTTCAAACATGAAAGAAAAAAATGATCACATACATTTTTTAAAACTAGAGAAATTAAATTTTCAAATAAAAAATGTGAACTTTTAGAAAAAAAAATTAATTTTCAAGTTTTAAGAACAAGTTTTTAAGAATTACTTTAACTCTCACCCACGAAGTTAAATTTTCAATTAAAAACCATCAATTTGTAATAAAATAATTTAGCTTTTAACTAAAGATATATATTTTTAACTAAAAATATGAATCTTCAATAACATAATAATTTATCAAAAAGTGGGGCAACCAAAAATTGTCAAACAAAGTTGTTGAATCCTTAAGCGAAGGAGATTCTTTATAATCAAATTGCTGCATTTTTATCCAGAACTATGCAATTTCTACTGAAAAAGATGAATTTTTAAATCAAAAATAGGTACAAACTTTTTATGTCTGACTTTTCTACGAGAGAGTTGAATTTTCAACCAAAAGGGAAATGCTTTCAACAAAATTATTGAATTCTGAACCAAAAGCTTGCATCTTTATCCATGAAAGATGCAATTACTACGAAAATAGATCAATTTTTTAACTAAAAAGACAAGTTTTCATAAAAACAATTGAATTTTAATGCAACAAATATTTTAGTTTACTTTTCATCACCAAAATATGAGTTTTAATTAAAAATTAAATGTTCTTCATTTCTGTAGCAAAAATGGAATAGCTATATTTTTAGTAACAAAAAATTATTTCTCAGAAACAACAAAAAAACAAATTTTTAATAAAATAATGTTAAATTTTTATTTGAATAAATTAACTTCTAATTAAAAGCATGCTTGTTCAATCTATACAAAATTGTAAATAAATTCTTGAATTTTCAACCCAAAAGATGAATTTTCTACCAAAAAAAGACAAATTTTTAACAAAATAGATGATTTTTAACCAAAAAAGATGACTTCTCAACAATAAATAGAATAAGATTTTATTTTAAATCAGAAAAATATGAATTCAACCAAATAATATAGATTTTAACGACATATTTAAATTTTTAACTAAACAGATGAATTTCCAACCGACAAGTTGAAATGTCTAGTAAGAAAATTCAATAAAAATAGAATGATTCAATTTTCAGTTAATAGAATTAAGTTTTAATAAAAAATCTAATTTTTAATCAGTGGAATAAAAATGTCAAACAAAAAGGTGAATATTTTACTAAAATAGAATAAGTTTCTAACATATTACATGAACTTCCAACCAAATATTTTAATTTTTAATGAAACTTTTAACCTAATAGTTGACTTTTTTACCAAAAAGGTTTATTTTCTACCAGAAAATACAAATGTTCAAAAAATAGTTGAATTTTTGTTAAAAAATATCAATTTTTATCAAAAAATAGAATAGGCTAATTTGCAGTTAAAGAAATAAGTTTTCAAGCAAACAATTAAATTTTCAAAGATGCAATTAAGTTTTCAACCAAAAAGTTTAACTTTCTACCAAAAATAAATAATTTTCAACAAAGTATATGAATTCCCTATCAAACATTTTACTATTTAATGAAATGATATACCTCAAACATTTGAGTTTTCAACGAAAAAGGTGAATTAGTCACCACAGATGACAAAGTTTCAATAAACTAGATAAATTTTCAAACAATTGGAAGAATTGTTTACCTGAAGAAGATTGATGTTCAAATACAAAATGATATGATTGATGTTTGAGTTAAAAAATTAATTTTAAATAACCAATAATATCCAAGCCAGAGCAATGAATTTTGAAACAAAAACATTAAATTTCTACCAAAAACCATGAGTTTCTAACAAAATACATACATTTTCAACCAAAAATAGAATAGTTATATTATCAGATAATAAAATAATTGTTTAAAAATGTAACAAAATAGTTAAATTTTGAACAAGAAAACAGATTTTTCAACTAAACGTATCATTTTGCACGAATCAAGGAAAATTATGCATTAAAAAAATATACAAAATCTTGTTACTAATCACTTTTTCATAGAATACGTAGTGTTTGTTTTATTCTTAAGAAACAATATTGAAAATAAAAAAAAATTAATTTTTTGACGAACGACACAAGCTAAGAAATAAAATTGAAGAAAATTTTTTTTCACTCTTCCGAATAGCAGTGAAAACTCATCCAAATTTATCATGAATAATTTTTTGATATGACTTGCAGTTTTTGTATTAATCGTAAAAAATAACATTCAAAATGATAACATTAAATTTAAAAAAAAGGCACAAGGTCCGAAAAAAAATTAATAGACAAAAGTTGTTGGCCCAAGAAGTATCTGCAGATTTCTTACTAATAATTTTTAGAAAGCATGAGTACATTTTCTTTTATTCCTAAAATAATAAGATTAAAAGTAAAAAATAAATGAAATTTCTAGAAAAGCACCATAAAGATAAAACAAAACAACTTCACTAAAATAAAATATATTGTTATCAAGTATTGATAATTATTTTTATAAGTAAATAATAATATGTAGCTTTGTTATTAATAATTTAATTGAACAAATAGAGCACTATTATCTTTTTGCAACAAAATTTCTTTTTCACCTCATATGTATATCGTTACATTTATTAAACTTATTCTAGTACGAAATATTGTAAACAGCTAAAGTTTGTTCTTGCTATAAATAATTTATGTTGACAAATAGAAAATTTTCACCTTTTTTACATGAAGGTTTTTTTCCATTTAATACGTATCAAAATAGTTTATACAACTTATTTTCTTATGAAATCTTGTCAGTTATTAATTATTTACCTTCGTTACAGATAATTTAAGTTAGCATATAGAAAATTCTCATATTCTTTTTAGAGTTTTCTGGATTATTTATGTCAGGTAAGCTATTGCTATACAAATAAAAGGGAAATGAGTTTTTTCTGAGAAAAAGGGACGACAATTTTTCTATTTTTTGACCTTCATTATTTATAAAGAAAGAGAAATTTTAAGTTTTAAATATTTTTTTAAGTTTATTATGTCTGAAAATCCAACGCTACATATATTATACACAGATAACTTTTTACGAGAAAAAAAAATATTGTCTTTTTTCAATTTGAGAAAGCTATGTTAATGCATACAGAATGTAAGACAAAGTTTCCCAAGAAAAGATGACGAAAATATCTCCCTTATATGCACAGGAACGAATCAATTAACAAAAAAGTTCTTTCTTTCAAAGAATTCATTTTTTCCAATGTCTTGAAGAAAATGCGGCTTTTCCCTTTTTCTCGTCTTTTGTTTTTTTGCTTAAATGTGAACTGAATTAATAGAACCCACTAAAAAAATCCAATTATTTTTGGTTAGAAGTTTATGCTATTTTATTGAAAATTTGACTACCATATTTTTGTAACGGGATTCATCTCGTAAAAAACTTTAACATTTGGTTCAAAATTCATTCACATATTTTTTTTTAAATTGTTCTTTTTTTTGCAGAAAATTAATCTTCTTCGTTAAAAATTTGTCTTTTGGGTTGAAACTTCCATCACTTGGTTGAATGTTAAACAATATTGTTAAAAATTTATTTTTTTCAAAAATAATTTCTTTTGTTAAAACTTGAAACATTTGATTGAAAAATCGTTTCTTTGTCGGCCAAGTTAATTCTTGTAACTGAAAAATTAATTAGGCAATTTATAGTTAAAAACTTGTGGTTTTTGATCCAAGACGTAATTAAAATGTTGCATATGCAGTTACATTTTCAATTATAGTTAAATTATAGTTAAATTATAGTCAACTATAATTCAATTATAGTTAAATTATAGTTAAATTATAGTCAACTATAATTCAATTATAGTTAAATATGCAAGCAAGGAACATTCATTTTTAATCAAACAGTAGAATTTTTATCCATAAAATATGAAATTTCGACTGAAACAGATGAGTTTGTAAAACAAAGAGATAAATTTAAGAACTTAATTAATTTCCATCGTTTCAGCAAAAAGAAGATTATCTAAGAAAATTCTTGAATTTTCAATCCAAAAGGTGAATTTTAAATAGAAAGAATGGCGTTCTATCAAAATAGTTGAATTTTAAAAAACAATAAAATTAATAACTAAAAAGATAATTATCTTTTTAGTTATAAATTTTTTTTAATTCACCTGTTTTAGTCAAAATTTCATATTTTATGGATAAAAATGCTACTGTTTGATTAAAAATTAATGTTCCTTGCTTGAGTATTTAACTATAATTGAAAATGTAACTGCTTACGTAACATTTAAATTACGTTTTGCATTGTTTTTAATAAAAGTCAATAAAAAAAATTTAATAGTTGATATTTTAATCAAGAATGATCCTAACTTAAATAGAATTTTTTTAAATTCCATCAAAAAACACGAAATTTTTAACTTAAAATTGCCTAATTAATTTTTCAATCACAAAAATTAACTTAGACGACAAGAAAACGATTTTTCAATAAAATGTTTCAAGTTTTAACAAAACAAATCATTTTTGAAAAAAAATTTAAGAACATTGTTCAACATTTAACCAAGTGGTTGAAGTTTGAACCCAAAAGATGAATTTTTAACGACAAAGATTCCCGTAAAGAAAATATGGTAGTAAAATTTTCAATAAAACAGAATAAACTTCTAACAAAAAATAATTGAATTTTTTTAGTGGGTTCTATTAATTCAGTTCACATTTGAGCAAAAAAAAACGAGAAAAAGGGAAAAGGCTAGATAGATATGCAGATAGATATGCAGTTTTTTGTAAAACCACTTTTTTTCGTCTTTTTCATCAGTTTTTCTATATTACCTCGGCAACCGTATAAGATATCAGAGAAAAAAACCTGCCGTTGGATTTGGCATTAAAAAATACATTAAAATCATATATTGATTTTAATTGAAATTTTTTTTACAACATTCTATCTCCTGATTTGTAATTTTTCAACAAAATTTTGATACAAAAAATCTCGAAAATCTGACGTGCTGCAGAGAAATGGAGGCCAGATACGGATTCGGCACAAAAAACTACTCTGAAAATGACATATCTCATTCCATGAGCACATAGGTCACATTTTGTTGACCAGTATAATCTTTAGTATACACTGCCGGTGCCGGTAAAAAAATGTTCGGTAAGGGTAAAAAAAATTACCGGAACCAACAATTTTTTTACCTGCGTTTTAAGAAGCGCATTTCCAGCAAAGTAGAATAGATCGTGGAATTGATAGAATTTGCGGAATTGAAGGAATTCGTGAAATTCAAGGATTTCATGAAATTCAAGGAACTCAAGACATTTATGGAATTAGGGGAATATATGCAATTAAAGGAATTCATGATACTTAAGGAATTCACGGAATTTGTGCAATTTTTGGAATTCGTAAATTCACGGGATTCATGAATTTCATGGAATTAAGAATTTACTGATTTTACGTAATTTATGGAATTCAAGGAATTCAAGGAATTTACACAGAAATACAGTTGCCCCAGAAATAATTTGGTTATACCTCTAACCCTTTCCAACATCTCGTGAGGGCAGAAAGGCACCCCGGTAACTGGTCACAAAAATAACCTTGTCCAATGATTTTTATTCTGGGAAAACAACTAGCAAGATGGACGATATTGAGGATCAAACAGTAAGATTAAATACAGAGGAAAAACATTAATTTTGTAATATCTGTTTCCGACAGTCTAGGCTCTATCCTTAAAATATCCTTTTAAAAAACAGTAAAAAATTTGTTGGCACCGGTAACTTTTTTTATCGGTTTCGGCAAATTTTTTTTATCTTTAGCTGTTCATGGGAAAAATAATGATAAAAGCAAACATAATTGCAGTAAGTGCGGTTCAAAGCAGTCAAACGCGCAGGGCACCCGATATTCGGCCGGAAAACAATGACGGTTACCCTAGAGTTGGGGGAGCCAATCAAGACATACGAGATGTGTTAAAAAAATAACGAGACTTTTCGTTTTCTGCTAATAATATTTATTTATTCGTGAATATCAATTTTATCCCCTTCAAAGTAGTCCCCCTCGGATATAATGCACTTATGCCAGCGCGTTTTCCAATCTTCAAATCACTTTTGAAATTCACTTTTCGATATGGCATTCAGCTGCTTCAGCGATTCTGCTTTTATCTCATCGATGTCGTCAAAACGTCTTCCGTCCATGGATTTCTAAATCTTTGGGTATAGGAAAAAGTCACAGGGAGCCATGTACGGTGAATACGGTGGTTGCGGCATCAATACGGTGTTGTGTTTGGCCAAAAAGTCACGAACAAGCATTGAGGCATGAGCAGGTTGCATTGCCGCGGGGCAGTTGCCAAGACTGATTTTGCCACAAAATTGGTCGTTTCTTCGCATTGCTTCACGCAAACGACGTAAAGCTCCTACATAATATTCTTTATTGACCGTTTGACCTTTAGGCAAGAACTTAAAATGCACTGAACCGTTGAAATCGAAAAACACAGTGAGCAAAACCTTCACGTTTGATCGAACTTGTTGTGCCTTTTTCGCTCTTGGTGACGTTGAATGCTTCCAGGCGGACGATTGAGCCTTAGTTTCGACGTCATATCCATAAACCCGTTATCGGTATCGCCGTTACCGATGTGCGAGGACACCCAGGGCGCTCGTCAACTTCAACGTCTTCTCGTCCATTTTTAAAACAGTTATACCACTCGAAAACTCTTGCTCGGCTCATAGCCGAGTCAACAAAAGCAACTTTTAATAGTTCAAAAACATTACTCCACTTTATTGCATTTTTGTAACGAAACTTGTGCAAATTCTCCGATCCATTTTTTCGAAAAGTGAGAAATCCCTGAGCACACTAAAATATGTATTAATTCACTGCCAGCTGATGGAAAGAGCAGCAACGTAACAACCAAAATTTTTCAAAACGGACGAATGCAGCACGGAAAATTTGAAAATTCTCGTTATTTTTTTATCAAACCTCGTAGTCAATGCGTTGGACTAGCGGAATTTCACTACTTATAGGTGGACGGGTCGACTCAATGAAGACCTTTTCGAGTGCTAGAATACCAGTATGACCTCTGAACTAGAAGGTTACATGGCACAAATGCATGCTTTGTGGTGCGACAAACACCCAGAGCTCACGCACTTTTCGCATCAACGTCTGGAAACCGGAGTTATTCGGCATGGGAAACCATGCCGAATAACTCCAGAAAGGAGGCTATGTAAGCGGAGAACCTACTCCACCGCAGCCAGAACAAGCCGGCAATAAAGACAGAGAGGCCCAAGGATCTGGATGAACTGGTTGACGAGCTTCGTTCAGATTTTTCCGCAGAACCCGACCTCTGAACTATTAATTTTAGTGTTTATAATGCAGCGAGAGCTTTGGCGAATGCAGACCGCAAAACCAAAACCAACGGCTGCCCGTGCAGAAATTGCCCAACTTGTTTCCAAGTTCCGATCTGGGCCCGATCGGATTTGCCATATGTGGCCCCAAGGGGGCAGATGGTGTGGCTCGGGTCGGAACCTCGTCGGGTTAGGTCAGGTTAGGTTTGACG
>JAAAKG020139959.1:0-12225 GCA_010014905.2 Druon quercuslanigerum | reverse complement strand
CGATGCGATAGAAGATTTAATTAAGAAAGCCTGTGTTACTGAGGTTAGGAATATAATTTAGAAGTTAAAAAACAGTAAGGCTGCTGTGTAGACCGAATGTGTAACGTTTGCATCTTAAAAATAAAATTGGAAATGACCACATTCATTTTATGAAAAAACGACAGAAGTTGCAATTTAATGATTAATAACAAAAGTTTTTTTAAAGAATCCGCATTTTTTTAAACGAGACAATGAAACTACGTCTGTCTTAATACAAACACATGTTATGAATTGTAATAATATATATTTGTGGAAACGATATACAAATTCAAGGATAAACTGGAGTGCGAAGCACAAGTTGCGTGATGAGAATGTGTTCGTTAAAGCCGAAGGAGCTTTAACAAAAGATAATTCACAATCACCAAATGACAGTTGTCGATGCTTTGACCTTTAATTTTAAAAGGCTTGCGCACAAAGATGGGGTAAATAGAAACACCGAGTGCGGAGCACGATAGCCAACAGTCGCGCACCCTGGGCGCGCTAATACTGGCGAGTCGCGCGCAGCACGCATTTTTTATTTTTTGTTTAACTCGCACAACTGTTAGCTCTAGTGCTTCGCGATTGATAATATATTTATATCGCGGTTCACGCTCAATAATATATTTATATTGCTCTTCGCGCTCGATAATGTGTTTATCTTGCGCTACGCGCATGGTCTTTGTATTTTCCTCGCCTTTGCCCGCAGGCCTTTTAAAATTAAATATCAAAGTGTCGACAACTATAATTTGGTGATTTTTAATTCTCTTCTGTTAAAACTTATTTGGCTTTAACGAACACATGCTCATCAAGTATCTCGTGCTTTATATATATATTATTATTTTATAAAAGAAATTATTCATGACTCTTTTCCGAAATAACGACTTTCGTCTATTCATTTTTTTCATATAGCTTGTGTCGTTTGTGTGAAAATAAATATTTTTATTTTTAATGTTTTTTACGAAATAAACAAAAACCACGCATCGTTTCAAAACATGATTAATAACAAACGTGAAGCTCCTTTTTAGTGAACAACTTTTGCATTTTTTTTCGTCGCTTGTGTCTTTTGTCCAAACATAACATTTATTTATTTTTATTGTTTTGTACGAACAAAATAAAAACTACGTGTCCTATAAAAATCTTTATTGTTCATTATTTTTTGTGCGATTAAAATTTTCGATTTTTCAAGAATATTCAAAAGTTCTTATACGGTGATTACATTAAAAAAATGTTCTAATATAATTAAAACGGCTTTTAAAAATGTTGAAGCAACTAGTATTTAAAGAAATCTCTTAATTCATTATAACAATTTGATTTCCGCAAGTATTCTTGAATAAATACACATATTTAAAAATTTAAACTCAATCTTACCTGCCACTCTTAACGTCTGGGTATATAATACCTTCCACTTTCTCTTTAAACTTTAAACAATTTTTTTCCACTTGCGATCCACAAAAATGTTCACATTTTTTCGTGTACAACACGGAATATTTGATGACATGGAAAAAATGGCATGTAGACATAGTAATGGTGCCTGCAATAATTATTTCAAGCTTTTATGGGGGCAGGGGGGAGGCGTTAGCGAAATTTTCTAAAATTTAAAAAAACACTCACATAATTAATATACGTTCTCGTATTTAACAAAAAAAAATATTTTTTTGCCTCAATTCAACCCAATTATTTTCTTTAAGCTATTCGTATTGCTTCCAAATAACATAAAATCTGTCAAAATAATCCTTGCGAATAATATCTATCTGTTTAGAAATTTAAAACATATTGAAAAAAAGTTATTGTAAGTATATCTTCAATATTATAATTTTTATTGGTTAGTTACTTTTAAACTGTCATGTTTGTGATATACGTAAAAACCTTTATTTAATTTTACTGAATTTAATATTTGTGTAAAAAACCAGTCCACTTATTCCGGAGATGCAACGATAGGGCGATAGTATGTACAATTAATTGTACATTGCGTAGCATCTGAATGATGAATTGCCCAACAAGAACGTACAGGTGGCGTTAATAATTGTTTAAGAATTTACATAATGTGTATTTATTCCATGAGTTCGTGCACTGTTATCGACAATCCAAGTAATCTCAAGTTAAATAAATCGAGAGCCTTGCTGAAAGTATGCATTTTAATAGATAAATCGACGAAGCTGTTGTTTGCGTAAAAACTTTTGCTCTATTGAACATAAGCATGTTTCGCATTTTAGAAGAGTCAACGAGACCTCTTGTCATCTTAACTATATTGAAAATGACGACGTATCTAAATGCCAAGGTGCTATCTCAATAGGACGAAATAAATAGATGCTATCTCGGGTGGCGAAGTTGAAAAGCTTAAAAAACCCATACAAAACATCCTTCTCGCCATACACTTCATTCCAGCACCCATAAGCCGTACACTGTACACATGACCATTGAAATATCGCTCTCGTGAATTCTAATTCCATGAGAAAGCTATTGAGAATGTATATCCGTAAGTAGGAATCGTGCATTTAGTTGACTGGAGATACGGATGCATCCGAGCGTCAACTAAGATGGTCATATTGTTTTCTGGTTGACAGATGATCATCTCTAACTTCCAAACGACTGCGGACAAATCCGAGAAATTTCTTTTTTGATGTTTTGATAATTAACTTGATACCAAAATGTAACGTGTTTTTGCAATGGCGGCAATTTTAAATTTATTGACTCATAATGAAATGCGAGTAGGTTTAATGATGTATTCTGAAGCACATTAATAATTTTCAGTTATTTATTATATCTCAAAATTTAATGAGAAACATCAAGAAAATAAATAGGCTTTTTATTATAATGTTATGAAGCCTATTTACATACAATTTATTTAATTCATAAATGTTTATAAGAACCTTAGTTATGAATACAAAAGAAGTAAAATTTCAAAACGTTGGGGGGGGGGGTAAATAGCGAAATATAGATTATAAAATGTATACAATGATTTTGAATACTTTTGGTTTCGAAAAAGGTGCTAAACAAACTTTGAATTTGAGGATAACTATGTATTATGTTAAACTATTATTAAATAAATGTGTAAACATGTGTAAAATCTCTGAATTTTTAGAGGAAAATTACCTATTTTAAAGATTGTTGATTTAGGTTGCAGTGATATTATTATTGTACCATTAAGCCCTTTTGGGTTAAACGTGACTCACTCCGTTCTAACTTCCTTGAACGATCACAGATCAAAGAGTTCATAGGAAGTGTAAAAGGCAATAAAAGGGGGGAGGGTTTAGTTTTTAGATTATTTTTGAATTCCCGTGTTATTTATTTAAATAATACGTTCATTCTGCAACGTTGTTCTGACCCGAATCGCTGATTAATCCCTTTAGCAAGTTCCCCAAGCGAAGAGCTTCACAAAGTCCCCATTCGTTTCAGGCATCTCTCATTCTACTTTCGCTCTTCATGATGCATTTCCTATACAATATTTGCTATTTCTGTGGCAATTTATATTTACAGCACGAAAAACGCAGAATTTAAGGCTATCTAATAATTACAAATTTTTAAAACTGGCCGTTTTATTATGGTAGCATATTTCCGGTTTAGATGTAGCTTCTCGCATCTTTCTTGACCCAGGTACCTTCTGTGCTCGTCAAGTTACTATAGAAAAGCAAGTCGCCGATGAATCCCACGCTTCTTTTCCTTAGCCAATCGAAACATGAATAGTGATTTCGACAATGTACATTGAGTCTTTCAGTTTTACCACCTCCAAACTTTGTCACTTTTCATTTTTGTTTTTTCCAACATTACGATAGAGTTGCGCCTGAGAGCCCGTCAAGTGTAGTTCGTTTGCTATATGATCTAGTGCTTCTCAAAGCTATTATAAAGTATCCTTACCCTTAACTTTTCCACCCTTATTATTCTGACCCTATATAACCTTATACTCAGCGCAGGTAGGTGATTTACTCGGTAAAAGAGACCAAAAGGCCTGCGCCAAAAGCATGGCGAATTCCTTAGGGAAATCGAATCCCTCCGATAACGACGAGTTTACAAAGAACGTCAAGTTACAAAATAACGTGGTTCATATGGATTTGGATTCTGAATTGGACAAGAGCATGGTGAATAGTTCTCTACAAACTCTAAAAAATTAACTCCAACAATCTCAGAATGTGCAAAAACTTTTTTTACGCCACCGACACGTACTGCCGTCTCTTACCTCAATTCGTCCAAAGAGAGACTGGCGAAGTCGGACTCCTCCCACTCGATTGCTGTTTCTCCTTCTGAGAAAAATAAAATTCACCACACAAATTATTCTAGTGCTTTCAATTCTTACGACCAGCTTTCTCAAAATCGATATAAAGTTCATAACAAAGGTCCATTTGTTCATAAATGCATCCAACCAAAAATGACGGCGAACCAAGCACGTCATAGTGGTTGTAAAGACACTCCACAGCTCTTTTTCCTTAACTACTCAAAATTTCCTAGCCTTGGAGACGTTGACTTCGACTTTCTACCTGTAGTCCTATTTCTAGTCTTCTACAACCTTTTGCAATTGTCACATCTCTCTCTAAACAAAACTCCAGTCAACGAAATCAAAATGTAACCTCGAGTCGTTTTAACAAAACACGGAATTTTTTAATAACATTTGTGCAGCTGATAGTCCTTCTCCAGGGAACAATGTTAACCTTCGCGGTTCCACTTCTTCTCCCTTGTTTAATTAATTCCTTCCTCCTGAAATTTCTAAAAATTTTGCTCAGATGATGTCTTTTCTGTGACAGCTGTATAATCAAATGGCTGCGTTCCTGGCTATGCTAAACAAATTTAATTCCCAGCTCTCCATCCCCCTCTTAATCCTAATCTTATACCCTCCTAATAGACTGCCACTTACCATATTTCGTCTTAGTTAGTGGTTACGGATAAATTTTAAAGTATTTTTTAGTGGAATTGTCGGGGCGTTTTCCCTAAGGAAAGCTCACTTGAAAAAAGTTCAAACAACTTTGATGTAATTCTCTTGAGTGATACCTGGCTTAAAACCCAGTCCAGATTACTTTTCCGGGGTTTGAATTTTATAAGTTAGATCGCCGTGATCAATGGGGTGGGGGGTCTTTTGACAGCTATTAGTAATGATATTCCATGTAAAGAAATAGATTACATTTATGGTATAGATGTAACCCTCAACACTTTATCAGTGGCAATACCAACTGATTTAGGTGAACTACTCATTGTGAACGTTTACAGAAATCCTTGTGCTTCTGATAGGTGAATCAATTGGCGGAATTTCTTTGATTTGACTTCAAACTTTTATTATATTTTCGTTGGAGGAGAGTTCAGTGCACACAATGCACATCACCAATCTTGGGTCTGTGAATCTTCCTGTCCATCAGGGTATTTAATTTCTGATCCGTTATCTGACACGGATCTACTTGTTGTTAATAGTAGAGAATCGACTCTGCTTCGTCGTCAAGGACAGGTTAAATCAGCTATAGATATAACGATAGTTTCTAGTAATTTGAAATGTATTGCCTCATGGTCAGTTCTTGAAGATAAAATGGGTGGCGATCACTTCCCAGTGAAAATATATATCGGCAGTTCATTCAAATACCATCAATTCTATTCGCATAAAAATAATTTAAAAAGAGTTGATTGGAAAAATTTCAAATCGTTTTTGTCGTCAATCTATAAAGATGACAATCTTCCTGAACTAAAATCTCCGTATGATATTACCAATGCGTATTACAATTTTGTAAAGGGCATAGATGATGCGAGAACTTCATTGATTTCCAAAACTATCAGGCATTAACTACAAAGAGGTTTAAAATTATTAAATTGATCAGCTTTGGTTTATATTGTGAATCCTTTACCTTTCATGACATGGCTTCTGTCCTAAAAGTTTGAAACTTTAGTTCTCTCCTGGTATTGATAAAATTAGTTTTGATGGTAAATCAAACCTTCTAAAAGAAGTATTTTTCTGACTCCTAGAAAGATTTTTTAATCTACCGTCTACCAAAAAATGATAGAAAGAAATGTAGACCAATTGCGTTGGCTTATTATTTTTTTAAATATCAGAAAAAATTAATCTAAATAGACTTATTTATTGGTTAGAAAATCAAAATATCCTCCCAAAAAGAGTTGTTTTTTGGATTTTATTATAGCGGAAAAAATCACCGACCAAACAAAACGGGTTATCCGATTTACCTCTATTAGAACTTACGAAGAAATCTTCTAGGCGCTTCAACAAAGCTTCGGCATAATTAGTTCAGTCGAATTAATCGGTCGAAACTCGAGAGAATAAAACAAGGTCCCATAGAATCTGTACCAAATTATAACCTCAGATTCAGACAAAAATTTAATGAATTAAATTAGGTGGTTCAAAATGAACATCCGAATAGCACGATTAGGCAATTAGCTTTACAGGTAGAGGAAAAGTTGACTCTTTAAACATACATAATGAACCCGAAAGAGAAGATAGGAACTCAAGTAGGACCGTTAAAAACCGACTACGTTAAATCAAGCTCAGCAGGAAGCTCTAGAGTCAGAAGTCTGGTTCAAGGAGAGAAACCAAGGTAGAATAAACACCCATAAAAGCTTGCCTCCTAGGGGAAAAAACCATTAATTTCCCAGTACCGAAAACCGATTAACTCAAACCCAACAACCAAATGTCCTTCAATAAATAATCCTCCAAATCACTTAATGCCCCTTCAACAAAGATTGCAGTTATTTTGCGGTTCCTTAAGAAATGTAGGTTACCAGGAAGCACAATGCTACACGAAAATGAGAAATTTTCAGAAATGGCAGTAATCGTTCCGACCAACGAACCAAGTATCTACTACCTTCCACGATTGTATTTTATTAGAGGAAAATTTCATGGAGTCAGAGGATTAGCCCAGACACTAGTATACAGTGGAGCCTCCCTAAACTTAATCAAGGACAAAATGCTTGTGGAGCATCAACCAGGCCAACAATTAAGAAGAACATTTTCTATGGGACGCGATAAACACCAAACCGTGGAAGTAACCGTACTTAAATTTCAGGAAAAGTAGCATTATTTTATAATTATTCCTAAAAATGTTCGGTTACTACAAGACAGAATCATGGGATTCCCATTTTTATATTCTTACAAATTTATTTCTCTAGCGAGACTCTTCAGTTTGATGATAAAATACACCCACTAGAAAGCAACGGAATCGGCATACCGAGAAATTCTTAAAAAATTATCACAATAGAAACAGGAAGTAAACAAGGACATGTACTTATAGAAAATAACTTGGACGATGGCATAAAATATAATTTTATCAACTCACTTGCACAACGCAAAGAACAAATTAATTATATCACGATGAAGGTACTTAGAGCGAGGTTAAAATACTGCAGACTAATCTACGGTTGCAACACTTGAGAGAAATTTCCATTTTAACCGAATGCCTTTCGGTCTAAAGAACGCCACGGCTACATTTCCAAAAAATTATGGACACGGCACTAAGAGGGCTAATCAGGAAAATTTGTTTTTTTTACCTGGACGGAATTGCCGTGTTTGGCAAAATAAAACAAGAGCACAACGAACACGTAAATAATTTTAAAAGAACAGCGATTAATAATTTAAAAAAACCAACAAACAGTAAAGAAGTAATGTCCTTCTTAGGATTATCCGGATATTATCGTAAATTTGTTTTTAAAAACTATTCAAATATAGCAAAACCATTGACAGAACTAACAAAAAAGGTTAAACGTTTCGAGTGGACTTCAGCCTGAGAAAAAAGCTTTCTAGAATTAAAAGACTGTCTTTGCTATTACCCCGTATTAAAATAACCGGATTATAATGAAACAGATTCATTGACCACAGAAGCTAGCAATGTGGGTATAGGAGCAATTTTATCTCAAAAAGGAGATCTGATTTGTTATATTTCAAGAACTTTAAACGCACCAGATTTATAGTACACAACTACAGAGATGGAACTTCTAACGATTGCTTGGGCAATTAGACGACTAGGGCAGTATTCACTGGGACGAAAGCTTATAATACAGATGGGTCATCGAGTCTTGAAGTAGCTCTTCAATGTGAAAGATTCTTCGTCAAGGTTGCTAAACTGGAGACAACACCTTGAAGGATATATGTACGTGATTAAGTACCAGAAAGGCAAGGAGACTATCGCGGCTGATGCATTCTCCCGAATGCATTCAATCAAGCAAGTGGAAAATATTTCAGAAAATTTACCTGCAAACACAGAAGACAATGCTAAAGAATCTAACCCAGAATCAGATGGCGAGACCATTACCGATAACGATGACTCAGAAACTGAGATTTGCTCTAACACAGAAGCATTTGTAGACGGAGAACCAGAAAGTCAAGTCAATCCACCCATCGCAACAAGATTAAGAAACCACGAACCAAAAGACGAAAAGGAAATTGTCAAGGAATACTCGTGTTGGAAAACAGATCGCAGGCCTAGCAAACTAAAAATAAAAACCATAGCTGGCGGAAAAAATTGCATAAAAATTAGCAAGAAAAATATCTTCTGCTTGCTACAAATGCAACTGCCAGAGTGCGATAAAGAATCGTGGATGAAACTAATCTACATTAAGTTAAAACATTTTGTAACTAATAAAAGGTGGTAGATATTGAAGTTTCATATGGAAGACCCTCTAATCACCAATCTTGAAAAAATCTACTAAATGAAGAAGAAAAGCAAAATTTAATAAGAGCAGCACACGAAAACGTAGCAACAGGTCACTTTTCAGAAAACAAAACTATCCGTTGACTACACACTTTTTTAGAAGATATGGAAAAGGATGCAATTGATTTCATAAAAAATTTAGAACATGCCAACAGGAACAGTTGACCAGAATCTGAAACAAAGCAGAAGCTGTGATTCTAGAAATACTGACGGAACCAAACGAAAAAAAAGCTACGGACATAGTTGGACCCTTGGGCGGAACGCAATCCGGAAATAAATACATCTTATCCATTCAGGACGTCCTCACCAGATACATGATCCTGATTCTATTAAAGGAGAAAATGAGTTAGAGCATGCTGACTGATTCAAAAATTCGAGAATTTATTCAAAAAGAAGCATATTAAGATTACAGCTTTTCACCCTCAAAGCAATGGAGCCTTCGAGCGACCTCACGGGAGAATTAAGAAACTGCTGAAAACATACATGTCAGATAACGAAACTGAATGGGATCAGAATCTACATCTGTATGCTTATCCTTTAATACAGCTGTTCACGAAAGTGCAGGTCTAACGCCGTTCGAGATGACCATCGGTAAAAAAGCTAATTTACCTTCATCGCTGGCTACCGCAAGCTCACTAACATATTAGGAAATATTAGAGATGTGGAAAAGACTACACAAAGTGTATATCGAAAGAGGAGAAGCTGCAATAAGAAAGATGCAAGAGCGCCTTAAACGCCAACAAGATGCTAAAGTTGTACGCACTAACCCTATTTTCGAATCAGGCGATTCCGTTCTCTTACGCAACGAAAGTAAATCAACTAAATTGGAAAATGAGTGGTTAGGTCCTTACACCATTATTAGGAGAATAGGTGAAACCAATTACAAAATCCTTTGCGAGAGAACAAACTATATTGTGCATGATAAACGACTGAAATTATACCTCAACTCAGTGACGTAACTATTTTGCCGAGAACTTTGGCACCACACAACATGACATTTATACATATCCATCAATACTTCCGAAATCGAACTCTGGTTTGTCTAATTGCATAAATTGTATGAAACAACTTCTTCGACGTGCCAAATAAATTGCGGTGAATAATTTGGAATTTAAATGTAACATTGTAGAATTCGTCGACTAGAAAAACAAAAATATCTGTTAGATAAACTGCTAAGAAGTAACAGAAAAAAACGTGGACTGATGAACGCAATAGGTACTATTTCAAAAACATGTTCGGCACTTTGGCCGAGAGCGACCAGGAATACAATAATTCGGAAATTGAAAAAATTGTACAAAGACAATAGTGTCCTTGCGAGTAGTATTTATAACCAAACGAGGATAATAAAAACCTTATTAAATTCAGCTTCATACGGGATCAATGAAATGATGGAACATAGTAAAGAAAACAATAAAATTTGCAATAGTATGACAAACCAAATTAATAATAACACACAAAATTTATTCATATCAAATCAAATTACCATATGTACAATGATTTTAGATGAATTAGGCGAAGAAACCCTTAGCATAAAATACCCAATACTTTTGAAGGAAAGAAAGTACAAACACCTCATTGATATCATCGATATCGAAATTATCATATACAACTGTAAATTACTATATTCCGCCAAAATACCTGTGCTAGAAGTCGATGATTTTCAAGTTCAATATTTAATACCTATTCCCTAAAAACGACGACTTAACTTTGTAGCGCCTATTCCTCGAGATGAATATATATTAATTAACGAACAAAAAACTACTTACGTACCAATTGATAAGAATATTTTAAAAGACTGTAAGAACTTCGACAAAATGAAAATCTGTCAACGGTTACAACCAACTTACCTCATCTCAGAAACACATGTGGAAATAAAATAATTAGATCCAGTACAAAGACATTATATTACAAATTATGCCAGGTATCTCCATTCAAAATAGAATTGGCTAAAAAATAAAAAAATAAAACAGAGAAAAATATAGAAATAGAGAAAAATAGAAATCGAGCTCTCCTTAAGCTTTAATTGTCACGATGAGAGTAAAGATGTCGCAATTCGCGAATCGAATCTGATCCGATCAACCGAAGATTGCGTGCTCAGCTCCGAAACTAATATAATCTAGTTAAAGAAAACTTTTAAATTTGCCAACCATGCTAGCTACGGGAAAAATATAACTATACCATTTTCTTCATTTGAGCTTGATATTGTACAAGACCATCTATTGTCACTATAAAAACCTATTAGTCTTGAAACCCTTACGGTTTCTGGTAAGACACTAGACGTAATAGAGAGTTGGCTGAACAGAATCAAGGTCGACAGACGTACTCGCTCATGGACTGAGAAAGATACCTTCACCTATTTTGAGCTATCTCGCAGTCATAGAAATTTGTTTTTTCACTCTATATAAATGCGGTTCGTTAAAATTATTAAGAAAATGTATGCCTATTTTATGTGTAAAAATCTGCTGACCTACGAACAACGTAACTAACATCGTTCTGTAATGAACCAAATGCAGAATATTACAATTAAATTACTTAATATTTTAATCATTTTTAATTTCGCTAAACCGGCTGTGATCGCTAGCAATAGGAAAGTTGAGTGAGGCCTGACAGGCAACCAATCTTAATCCTGGGATCGATCCTGGGTTTACGATGTTTAAAGTATCGTCGAAAAAATAACACTCTAGACCATCCGTTGTTTCATTTTAAAAAAACCTACGCTCGGACATTCTATTCACCATAAGTACACTCATGGTGGCGGTTTTCCCAGGCGTGGGTAAAATCTGTAGTTAAAATATGAAATCAACAATTCATAATTGTATTCAGTGCTCGGTTCTAGAGCGAATTAGCGAATTAAATACGAAAAGTGCCTTAACTAAGTCGCAAGCATTATTTAATTTTTTTTTCGAAATCAAATGAAAATAATATTGCCAATATAAGCCAGAAAAATCAACATGAATGTGAGTCTATTAAAACATCAATAAAACTTTAAAAACATATGTTCATAAAAATTCAAGGCTAATGATTCCAACGCCGCTCAGTACATCTGCAAGATCGAATGCACAGCGTGCAAATAATTCTGCAGAAATTATTGTTCACCATTATAATAATAATCAGAAAAAAAATCATTTCTAATAACCCGTGTGGAAAAGTTGAGGGGACCCCGGTAGTGGCCCGCATGAATTGCCCTCAAGCCTTGTGGTATCCATGAGGGCAATCTAGGCGAGGCCCCTCATGGCAACGACATGCTAGTCCATAGGCAGGTGCTAACACCTGTACTGGCATATCTCTAGGATGATAACGCTATTTTTTACTGGGCTGTCAGTGTTGGGCCCACACTGGATATCGCTGCGGGAACAGTACTGCCCCAATAGGAAATTCATGATGGACGCAGTACTGCGTCAATGCAAACTAGTACCGTACTACTCTACTTTAACGATATGACAAAAAAATTATTTAAAAAATAAATAATAATTGTTTGCGAGTATTTTTACTTCAAATATTTATAGTCCGGTTTAGAGTGAATACATTTTATTGAATTTTTAAACATTATGTTACAAATAAAATTTCTAACGCTACG
>JAAAKG020139958.1:0-12225 GCA_010014905.2 Druon quercuslanigerum | reverse complement strand
ATAATATTTCGTGAAATTCATAGTGGAAGGAATTCTCTCTCTTTTTCGAAATGGAAAAAGAATCACAGGGTACTCTTCGCGCTAGGAAATGCACTAGATGTAAAGATACGGAAGTTCAATACGTGAACAATTCTTTCTTGATTTTACTAATTGAAAACAAATTGAATAAATTGAATAATTTCTGCATAATTATTCTTTTAAATGCTTTGGTTATAATCCTCACATGAATTGTATGGAAATTATATAGCATTTTTTTAGAATTCATGGGTAGAAAAGTGGACATAGCTGTGAATTCAAAAATGTAATGTAATTTATATAACTTGTTCATAATATTTTATTATTTAATATTAATTATTATATTATTATATAACTTGTTAATTTGTGCATTATAAAAGTATTCAAACTCTTAAAATATATCATAATTCGATACTTTTCATATTATTCTGAATTTTCGCATTATTTACCTGCGTACCTACATTTGAGTCCGCCTGTTTCCCTGTTGCCTAAAAGAGTTTAGTTCGCGCGCTCCAAGTTTTGCATTCGCAGTTTTTTATCTATTTAGTTTTTTGAAAAAAGGTTTTCACAGGAAACTACCTTATAGTTTTATAAACAACTTCTGCACAGAAAGTTTATATTTGCTCAAACTTCGCTCGATAAACGAAGCGATCGAAGATTATAAGGAATTGAATTCGAATTGGCCTAGAAAACTATTTTTTTTGTTATAAATAATGATATACACTTTTCCCTTACATTGTCGTTCTGAAGATGCTTTGGAAAGTATTGTGTCCAAATTTCATCGAAAAATTCTAAAAACTGTCTGAACCATACCCTTAAAATTCTTAAGGGTCCAAAAACATGTAATAGAATAAGCTATCTGACGTCACACAATATCAAGATATTAATATCTGCTATCCCCGAAATTGGAGCTTTTAGACCAAAAATAATATAACTTATATGGTAAATGCTAATCGCTATGGTGTCATATTACATTTATATCAGCGATCCTCATGGAATCGTGGAGCACTCCAGCAATAATTTTTTTATTACGATGAAGCTTTTTAATATTTTGGCATAAAATTTTCTTTGGGTATTCCTTTAAGTGTCCCTTTTAGGATAATTTCACTTTCAAAATGATTTTTTTAAACCCGCAACGATTATCGTGGATGGTTTCACACTCATGCCTTTTTTATTAAATATCTGCATTTTCGAGAGAAGGGTGTGTTTATCACTAAAAATAAAATCTTTGTCTAATTTTTTTTGCAATCTTTGTGGTTTGCTCTTAAAGATGAATTTTTCAAGAGTGTACAGAAATTTCACCAGATTTTTGGATTGATAATTTAGCGGTTTAAGATGCTTTGGATTGAAAAGGACTCACGATAATCTGATAAAGTTCCAAACACAGGGATAACCTAATCGGGTTAATTTTATAATAGAAAACTAGAAAAATGTATTCTATAATTAAAAATCAAGCGCAAGAACTTTCAGGTTGAAAATGATTCATGCTCACCATGCTAACCGCTATGCAGAACCTAATAATTGAATTATCGAATCACACAATTTAAAAGTACACGCACACTCGGCGAATTTGCATGCAATTTGAAAAAGCTTATAAGCCCATAAATAATTTATAATCGCGTGTGATAAAGCGGTTTGGAATTTGAGTTAAAAATTAAATTTCGCGCATAAAGTATAAATACATTTACTGGAGAATATGTATGCAGACGTGTAGGATATACAAGTCACTGGAAGGCTATATTCCATCATAATCGCGCCTGGGAGCGAGCCACTCGGCATCAGAATCACGTTTCCCATAATCTGCGGTAATCTCATAAATAATGTGCAGCCTACGTGCGAGGCACGTATAAAAAGTGCCACACAAACTTAACTTTTATGTGTGTAGAAGTATCTGAAATGGAAATACAAGTTTAGCCAATAGCGTCGTCCCACGAACGGATGTGTATAAGAACAAATGTTGAGGTGCCAGCAAACAAGGAAACCAATGCCTTCTGTCTAGATTCATCACCCTAGCCTGGTGTGTGAATCGAAATTATTTGACACTAGGCAAACAAATCGAGGTCGATTATATGCAAGTGCTTCCCCCTTTTTTATTCGGAATTCAGGCTATAAGGACAAAATCAATAAGCACGTTGGACGTAATAATAATATTAGATTTCCAGTATGATTCTCGAATATATATTGATACTGTTTTTAATTAAACTTTTACTGACCTCGCTCTGCGTCATGACCTTCAAAAATATCATTCAAAATAGGTGCCGCGTGCGTAGAAAAAAGGGCTTTGTATCCTATTAGGATGATAATCAAATCATTCATATTTCTCCTTCCTAATTTTTCCTCCTCTACTTTCACCTCCTACCATAACCCACCTCTCCTCCCTCATACCTACTTCTCACTCCTTTCCCTGATGCCCTCCCCTTCAAATTCTTACTTTCCATCCTTTCGCACTTTCACTTCCTCCTTCTTTCTGCTTCTTCTACTACTACTCTCTCCATCCCCTTTCACTTCCTCTTTTAGGAAAAAGGTACGACGAACGGAAAAAAGACACATTAGTTGAAAGCGCAGGGTGTCCAACTGTCCATTTATGTTTAATTAATATAGTATTTAAAACATTTAAGTTTTATACTTCTATTTCATATAGAAAAGTGGAGGGATAGTAGTAGATTGATCCAACATTTTCCCTCTTCTTCTCACATCCTCTTCTCTAATATTTCTATTTGTCCAGTCCCAACCCTCTCCACACTTCCATTCAACTTCTCTCATTTCCAAAACCCCTCCCATCATCTATTTACTCTCTTCTACTTCTCCTTTCTCCCCTTTCTCTCTTTCTCTTACTCTTACTATTTATCATACTATTACCCTCCTCACCGTCCTTTCCCGCTCCACTCTACCCTTCCCCCTTACCCTACCACTTCTCCTACTTCTGCCCCGCTGCAATGCTTCACATCGCGTTCAATGTTCTGCTTTCCTTGCGCACCTCTACTTTTCTCTCTTTCTTACTCGCCCCTCATTTTTACGACTTTTCCTTTCGTTTTTGTCATTGCATGGCAATAGGTAAGCCCACTCGCTTCTCTAAACACATAAGAATATGCTAAATTTATAAATCTATTTATAAATATATTTTTAAATATGAAGTTGGTAATTGTTTTTCAACAATAATTCATCATTATGAATCGAAAGTTATTAGGAATCGAAAGTCTCCAAAATTGAACAATTCTAATAAGAAGCTTTTAATTTATTTTAAAAAAAGAAAATTTTCATCCGAAAAAAAATCGCATCATTTAAAATTCAAGAGAATAAAGATCGTGTGTTCTGATATAATTTACGAGAGAATAGGACCATGGGGCAATGGGACAATGGGAGGAATGGTGATGGGAGTGAGAAATAAATGTATAACAGGGAAAGATAAGAAAGAAAGGAAAGAGCAAAAAGAAGAATAAATAGTAGAAGAAGTAAAGATGGAAGGAGAGAAGTGGAAGATAGTGGGGATCTATGTGAACGGAGATATGCAGGAAAAAGCAGAGGAGTTGAAAGAAATGATGGAAGAAAATAAAGAAGATATTAGGCTTATAATAGGTGGGGATTTCAACGCGAGAAGAGGAGATAGAGGAGAAAGGGAATAGGGAGAAGAGGGAGGAAGAAAATGAAAATATAAAGTACTGAATGGGAAGGGAAAGAAGTTGTTAATGAGCTTGAAACAGTTGGGATGGTTTATCTTAAACGGAAATATAGAGGGGGATAAAGAAGGAGAACATACACGGTCAGGAGGAGAAAAAGGAACGGTTATTGATTATGTGATAGTGGATGATGAGATAAGAGAGAAGGTCAAGAAATTAGAGGTAGGTTAATATATTGAGTCGGATCACTTTCCATGTATAGGTAAAGGGGATTGGTCAAGGCAAGGAAAGAAAAAGTTTCGAGATATGGTTAGAAATATCAAAATGGGAGAGGAAAATGTGGAAAAGGAGATGGAAAAAATGATAGAAGAAGTAAAACGAGGATTAGAGTCCACAAAGAAAAATAAAGTTCGTAAAGAGAGGAAAAGAAGTGGATGGGATTAAGAGTGTAAAGAGAAAAAGAAGAAGGTCAGAAATGAATTAAGAAAGTGGAGAAAAGTAAAAAGTAATGGGAAAGAATATAGGAGAAAAAAGAAAGAGTATTCTGAGTTGTGTCATTAAAAGAAAGAGGAAGAGAATAAAAGGTTTGAGGAAGAGGTGGAGAAGGCTGGGACGGAAGAAGGGGTATGGACAGTAGTAAATAGAGAAATAAGAAAAAGAAAAAGAGTAAACCAAGATATTGAAATAGTAGAATGGAAAAAATATTTTTTGGATTTGCTAGGAGGAATAGAGCGAAAAGTTAGGATGGGAGGAAAATATGGTAGAGAAAGAGATGAGAAAGAGGATATAACAAGGAAAGAAATAGTCAAATTATTAGGAATAATGAAGGATGGAAAGGCACCAGGCATAGATGAGATTCTAAATGAAGTATGAAAATATGAAAGGACAGAACTAGAGAAATGAACATGGAAAATGTGTAATCGAGTATGGAGAGAAGAGGGGTGGCCAGAGTTATAATAAGAAGGAGTAGTGATACCAATAGTAAAGAAAGGCAAAGGAGAGGAGGTTAAAGATAATAGGGGTGTGACTCTGATGCCAACACTGTATAAAGTATATGTAACTGTTTTGTCGGAGAGAATGAAGAAAGAAGTTGAGGACAAGAAGATAGAGCCACCAAATCAGACAGGGTTTAGAAAATAAATGGGGGTGATGGACAACATATATGTTCTGAACTATCTAGTAAATAAGAGAATTAAAAGAGAAAAAGGGGGAATGATAGCAATGTTCGTGGACTTAAAGGCAGCGTTTGACTCATTAGATTAAGGCGAGATAGAAAAAGTTATGGTGAAAAAGGGGATAAGAGAGGAATTAATAAAGAGAGTGTCGGAAATTTTTCGAGAGACAAAAAACAGGGTAAAGGTAGATGATCAAGTAGGAGATAGTTTCTGGTTAGTGAGAGGAGTGAGACAAGTATGTCCTCAGAGCCCGCTTTTATTTAATATATTAATATCAGACTTGGAAGAAGAAATGAGGAGAAAAGGTTGGGGAGGTGTTAGGAGAGGGAAGGAAAGGATATATAGACTGGCATACGCAGACCACATAGTGCTAATGGCAGAGAATGAAGAAGGGATGGCGGGCTTGATTACAGGACTAGAGAAATACTTGGATAGGATAAAGCTGAATTTAAATGTAGAAACGACTAAGATAATGAGGTTTAGAAAAGGAGGGGGGAGACCAAAAGAATGGGCGGGGAGATGGAAGGGTATAAAGATAAAAGAAGTGAAGGAGTTTAAATATTTGGGATATATTTTGGAAAAGAATGAAGATCATAGAGTTGATATAAGAGAAAGGATAAAAAAAGCAGCAGGGGTAATGAAACAGATATGGGAAATAGGAAAAAGAAGGTTAGAAAAAATTGGAGAAGGAGAATGTGGTTATTTGATACGCTGATATGGCCGGTATTATGTTAAGGGGCAGATACATGGGGATGGAAAGAAAGGAAAGATATTGAGAGTTTACGAGAAAGATATATAAGGTGGACAATAGGGGTAGATTGGTGGACGCTAGGATATATGGTGAGAAAAGGAGAGCTAAGGGGTAAGTTAAGTATAAGAGCGGGAAAGAGGGTATGGAAATTCGAGACGAATCTGTGGGAGGGAAAGGGAGGGGAGTTGGCGAGAAAGTGTTTGATGGAAGTAGAAGAGAGGAAGAGGAGGGCTTTAGAATTAACGAGATGGGAAGAAGAAAGCAAGGAATTCTTGAATGTTAGAGACATGGGAGACGGGACTGGAGTAAACTATGAAGAACTGGAAAAAAGGACAAGGAAAGACAATTGATAGAAAGATGGGCGATGATTGAGGAATCAAAATACAATAAATGGTATAAGATGATAAAAAAGGAAGGTTTACCAAAGAGAGGGGAGGTATTGGGAAAAGGAAGAAAACAGAAAGTGTAGAATATGTGAATGGGAGGAGGAAACATGGGAGCACGTATGGGAAGGATGTAGAAGAGGAATGGAGGATAAAGGAAGCTGACAAGCGAATGTGTTTAAGATTCTAGGGGAGGATAAATTAGGAGAAGAATGTATGAGGGAGTTGGGGGGTGCTAGTGGAGCGAATGAGGGTGAATGAAAAAATGCAGGTGAAAAAATGGTAAATTGGAGGATAAAAAAAAGTGGAAGAATAAGCAAACCGAAGTCGCCTAGGTTGGAAGCGTAAAGATAGTAAGTAATGGATATGTAATAGTATAAGTAGACTAAGATGCGTTTGCGTGCTCATTCTCTCTCTCTCTCTCGATACTTAAACTCTTTCGAATTTTCTACCATATTTAATGAATTTTAATTAAAAGTACTAATGTATTAACTATTTATGCAAAACCTCAATAATATTCTTAAACTTCGAGAAATTGGTTTTAGTTTTGCAAATAAAATAAGAAGAGTTGAATTTTGGAAAATTTATTTAACCATTTCAAAAATTTTGAAGCTAAAATGATTCATTGTTTAAAAACTGCAACTCAATATCGAAAAATTTTAAATATATTGCATTGACAATTAAAAATTAAAACAAATATAATACATAGCAAGATTGTTATGATTTCGGCAGTCATGCAGAAAATGTACCCTAAGAATTAAAATTCCTAATCCTTTAAAAAATGATTTAAAAAAAACCAAAAGGATTTTTCAGTTTTTCGATATGACTCTTACGATTTAAAAAAATTAATTACAAAAGTTTTAATTCTATATCTACGGCACACATCAATGTCGTTTTGAATGATGAAAATTCAATAAGAATTTTTTTCTTTAAATTGTATTTCAAATTTGTAATTTTTTAAAAATTTTGGATATATGTATAAATAATTAAATTTTTAATGTTTTGTTATAATATCTATTCTTTTTTAAGACTTGAATCAGAGAAATTTTATTTATTTTTATTTTATTTTTAACTTATTCGGCATGCATTTAATTCAAAATTATTTAGTAACAAATCTTTTAAACTAAAATTATGTAATGTCAAGTTTTTTAGTTTGATATTCGACGATAATATAAAGTTAATCAATTTGATACTGATTGTCAACGTTCTCATCACAAAATTTGGAAAATTTGAGAGATTGAATACAGAGATTGTTTCAAAAGTTTTAATTTTTTAACTTGAAATAAAACATTTTCGAAATTTAGCTTTTGAAGCAAAAAAATTCTTCGACCCAGGTCAACAATCAATCCCATTAGCAATCACCCCAAGCGAAGAGCTTCACAAGGTTATCATCATACTTCAAGAAACTTATTTATAAAAAATATATAAATTAGCGAAAATTGTAGTCGGGAAAACACATAGAATAGAACTGATCCACAAATCCGAATCCAGAATTTTCTTGTAAAATAACACATTTCTTGAAATAGCAGTAGAGGAAACAATTCGTCATTTCAGTTTGTGCGCGGAAATAGACAGGGGATAGTGAATCTACAACATAAGAGTGAAGAATGACAGGATGGGAGTCTCGAACAAAGGAGCAATTTTATTATCAAGTGGAAGTGAAGCACTCACAATTCGATTCTTTCTCTACTTACTGCCAGAAATAATATTTATTCGTGAACGGAACTTCGATATTGGCCGCTAATTTATGTCAGGCTGCACTCAATGTCCCCCACAACCCATCCAGAAATTGTGAACAAATCGTTTTCATCGGGGTCGATGCTTCGGCTTTCTCTCATCTAAACACTCGTTAAACTTCTTCCAATGAAAAATTGATTGGACAGAAAGCATAACAATTTATATTTTCTCTATACACTTAATCTACATCCACTTTAGAGTTTATTATATTGATTGAAAATATTCCATAGAAGCCGATCGGATTTGCAGTTTGTAGAACTGTTGACCTACGCAGTTTTTTAATGGGCAGGGCGAACGACGATTGCAACTCTCGCCTCGGAAGGGCCGCAGTGCGCTAGTACTCAGTCGAGTATATTGCGCAATATTATGCATACAATTGGAAACGTTTCACGCGGCACTGACTGTTTACATGTCAAGGGTACCGATTTAATTACAACTCCAGAATATAGATAATCGATGGCCGCTAACAATAAGGTTCTATCTCAGCGATAAAAGCAACAAGGTTCTATCTTAATTAAAACTCAAAAAGGTACTATCTCGTCGGCCAATTCAAAAAGGTTCTATCTCGGCGGCCAATGCAAAAAGTATATCCCGGCGCCCGATGTAAAAAGGTTCTATCTCAACGTTCCGTGCAACAAGGTTCTATCTGAGCCGTCGAAATCTATCTGAACCTTTTGATTAAAATACAACTTCCGAGTAATTTATGATTTAAGGCCCTTATAAAAAATATATCTGCATAATTTAACAGGAAAATTCATAGAAAGCGAGCACATAAAGCCGAATTAATTTACATAGGAGGCTATAATAAATATACAATAATTTACAAGAGTATCATTACCAAAACAAAATGCCAGATTGCACTTGAGATTTGCAATCTGGCATTTTGTTTTGGTTATGATGTTCTTTCTGAATTATTGTATATTTCGAACCCTTTTGAATTTTGATAAAGATAGAACCATGTTGCTTTGATCGTTCAGATAGAACCTTATTGTTAGCGGCCGTCGAAATTTATTTACATTTTCATCGGAGAAGGGTTTAGCTTTGTGTAAATAGAAAATTGGACCCTATCCCCGGGTTTGATCCAATTGACTTTTTTCGATTAAAAAGAAATACCAGAGTGGCAGCATATAAATTTTTTTTAAATAAGCTAAACAACGCACAATACGCAAAATACGACTAAAGATGAACTTACAAATATGCTGCACCTAAAAAGATCCTCAAATTTGTCAGGAATCACTTTTTGGTATGATGCGCAGTTTTCATTTTATTCGTAAAAAATAGCATTAAAAATAAATTAAATTTTTTAATAAACGCTGTAGAGTATGAAAACAAATCATTTAAAAAATGTGTACACGCCAAATTTTCATGGAACGCACAGTTTCTTTATTGTTTTAATCATAAAAATAACATATAAAATAAAAAAATATTTTTTTGTAAATGACACAAGAGACGAAAGAATGAATAGACAAACGTTGTTCTACCAAAAAAGCAAGTTGCTTTCTATTTTATAAAAATTTTTAACTAAATCGTGTCTGAATAGTTTTATAGAAACACTTTACGCTAAAATTGCATATTTTTCATTTCAATCTTTTTATTTATTTTATTTTTATTTATAAAATATTGACAATGAATATACGTCTGTTTTATTACGAGTGCCTATTACGAATTGCAATAAAAAATACATTTATTAACCTAATAAAGGCAAAGGAGTTTTAACAAAAGAGAATTCACAATCACCAAATTACAGTTGTTGACGCTTTGACCGGTAGATTAAATCAAATTTTGCAAAAATGTGGGAAAAGTACAAAAGCCGAACGCGTAGCGCGAGGCAAATATATTATCGAGCGCGAAGCGTGAGAAACAACAAACGTGCACCCGAGGTGCACTCAAAGTTGCGTTAAATGAACCCTAATTGAAGTAATTTGGCCTTATGGGTATATATAAAAAATAACTTAATATGTTTAAAAATTTATTTTAGAAATTTTTCTTATTTTTTAACTCAATTTGTAATTAATGACAATTCAAAAATTGTTTCAATATATTAATTTTAAATTTAATTTTTAACTTTTCTGAATTCTTAAAAATGGATAAAACATTGTTTCAAACTACATTGATCCGTAAAAAGAGGAAAAATGTTGAAAACTGACAAATTGGCTGCCTTTTATCTAAAATTCATGAAACGGAATTTTCAAAAAAAAAACAAGGTTTTAAAATTTTGTATATATTGCAAATATCTGGAAATATGTCCATTAGTCTGTAGTGAAAACTCGTTAGCCAAATAGTTCAATTTAACGTTTTTAAAATGTTTTACACTTTTCGCTATTTTTAAACTTCTGCAGTACTTACACTTACTTTTTGTTTAAATTTTGCTTGATTTGAAATGAAAGTGGTTTTTAGTGAAAAATAATTTAGCCAACTGGTTTGAAACTCTTAATCTTCAAAAAAAAAATAAATAAATAAAAGCTTTTCAAATTGACTTTTATCACTTTTTACACTTTTACACTTTTTAAACTTTTCACACTCACTTTTCTTAACATTTGGTCTAATTTTAAATGGAATTTATCTGTATGAAAAAAACTCATTAGCCAAACGGGCAAATTTTACACTTTTAAATTGTAGATTTTTTAGGTCTTAATTTTTGAGTAAAATAAGAGCCATCCACGAAAGATCTTAACGTTTAAACAATCGTTTATAGTTCGATATTTAAATATTTGGTAGAAAATTCCTCTTTTTAGTGATAATTCATTTCTCCTTTGGTAAACAATTTATTTGTTCGCTTGAAAGTTGATACATTTGATTAAAAAATGAATTTTTTCAATTGTTTTAAAGTAATACTTTTTAACTAGAAAATCACATTTTCCACGTTTAATTAAAACTAAATCTGGTTGATTTAGAAACTAAACTCGTTCTTTAAAAATACATTTATTTTATTTCAGATTCGTCTTTTTGGGTACAAACAATCTTTCTTGTTAAAAATTCATAATTTCTTCATAAATAATTTTTTTGATTGATAATTTATCGTTTTGGATGAAAATAAATTTTTTAGTGGAAAATTTAACTTTTTTGTTAAAAATTTTAATATTTGGTTGAAAAATCGTCTTTTCGGTGATAATTCATTTTTTATTTGGCAAACAACTTATTCCTTTGGTTGAAAATTGGTCTTGTTTGTTGAAAATTAATTTTTTGATTGCTATAAAATTATATTTTTTAACTAAAAAAGCATCGGTTCCGTGTTTAATTAAAAATTAATCTTGTTTATTTCAAAACAGAACTTATTATTGAAAAAATAATCTTTTTTGTTTTGTAATTTCGTCTTTTTCGGTAAAAAATAATTCATGTTATTTAAATATTTGTCTATTTTGTTAGAAATTTATTTTTTGCTTTTATATTTATCATTTCAGTTAAAAATTAATTTTTAGGTGGAAAATTTAACTGTTTTGTTGAAAATTATTTCTTTTCTGTTGGTTAAAAATAGATTTCCTTTCTAACTAAAATTCGAAAATTATTAGGTCCTAATTATTGATTGATATAAGAACCATTCACAAAATGTTTTAAATTTCAAACAGAAATAAAAATATTTTTAATGGACTTTTGACATGTATCAAACTTTTCACACTCACTTTTCTCTTTTCATTTTTCATTAACCAAACGGTCAAATTTTAAAGTTTTAAAAGTAGATTTTTAGGTCCTATTTCTCCAATAAAATAAATGTTATCCACGAAATCTCTTGGCCTTCAAACAAACATAAAAAAATTCAAATCAACTTTTCACATGCAGCACGCTTTTCACACTTTCACATTCACTTTTTTTTGAAATTTAGTCTGATTTGACATGGAACAATAAATAAAAAAAATTAAATTTCTAGCAAAATAGGAATTTCTTTCAAAAGATGAATTTTCAGAAAAATAGATAAATTTGTAGACAAAACAGATTTCAGTTAAATTCTCAATACCAAAATATGGTGTTTAAAATAAAAGTAGATTTCAAATCAAGTAGTTGAATTTTATACAACACTAAATGAATTCTCAAGATAAAAATTTCGAAATTTCATCAAAACACATTTCATTTTCAATAAAAAGTATAATTTTTTCACAAAAAAGTTAATGTTAAATAAATTAGTTGAATGTTAACCAAAAAAGATTTTAATACTCAATAAACACTAGTTGAATTCAACTAAAAAGATAAATATCTAACAAAACAGCTTAATTATCTATGAAAAAAGATGGCATTTTACAAAAAAAATAATATGAATTTTCAACCAAATAGTACACTTTTCAACCCAAACAGAATACTAAGAGTACAATAATACTATTTGGACATTTTTAAAGCTAGGAAGACGATTTTTTTAGAAATCTGTTGAATTTTTAAAACAAAAGTTCATTTTTTAATAATTCTTGGATAAAAAAATAAATGCCGAATACAAAAGGACGATTTTTTTATTCATAACAGTTTAATTTAAAAAAAAAATATTTTTTTAACAAAATCGTAGAATTCTTAACTGGCAAAAATGAATTTTCGACAAAAAATTTAATTACTAAATAGGAAAG
>JAAAKG020139957.1:0-12226 GCA_010014905.2 Druon quercuslanigerum | reverse complement strand
AAGATATCGTGAGTTAAGTTTTGAAAAACGTATTAAAATTTTGACTCTCTGAGCTCGCATCTCTCGTTCTGTGACGTTATCCCCTCCTTTCCTACTAGGCTACCTACTAGTTCGGTTCTACTTTCCGGAGGTTCAATTGCCAAAAGAATGTAGCAACCGAAAATTAAAAAAAAATTGAAATTTTTTAAATTGTATTTAAAATGTATGTTTTAAGTTGAATTATCAATATTTCAAAATTTTGAAACAGTTCAAATTTCTTTATTTTTCCAAAGATAACAATTTTCACAAATCGACTTATTTTATGAAAAGAAAATTAGGGATTGCAACGTGTATTTATTAAATTTTCATTAAAAATGTTAAAAATGTAACATTTTTAATACAAAATTCGCTTTTTTGGAATTTAAAACGTTGAATTTTCCACTTTTGAAAATTGGAAATTTAACAGTTAACAATTGAATAAAAAATTACATATGTACGTAACTGCAGGAAAATAAAGAAAATTAAAAATTTAAATGTCGAAAATTCAATCTTCAATTGTCAAAAAAAATGTAGCAATCGAAAATTAAAAAAAGGAAAATTTTTAAATTGTATTTAAAATAAGTATTTAAAATGTATTTTTCAAGTTGAATTATCCATATTTCAAAATTTTGAAACAGTTCAAGTTTCTTCATTTTTCCAAAGATAAAAATTTGCATAAATCGACTTATTTTATTTTTTTAATTAGGGATTGCAAAGATTTATATATTAAATCTTCAGTTAAAATATTGAAAATATAACATTTTTAATACGAAATTCCCATTTTTTGGAATTTAAAAAGTTGAATTTTGCACTTTTGAAAATTGAAAATTTAACAGTTAATAATTGAATAAAAAATTAAATATGTGCATAACTGCAGGAAAATGAAGAAAATGTAACATTAAAATGATGAAAATTCAATCATCAATTGTAAAAAAATGCAGGAATCGAAAATTAAAAAAAAAATTTAATTTTCAAATTGTATTTAAAATCAGTATTTAAAATGTATTTTTTAAGTTAAATTATTAACATTTCAAAATTTTGAAACAGTTCAAGTTTCTTCATTTTTCCAAAGACAAAAATTTGCATAAATCGACTTATTTTATTTTTTAAATTAGGGATTGCAACGTTTATTTATTAAATCTTCAGTTAAAATATTAAAAATATAACATTTTTAATACGAAATTCCCTTTTTTTGGAATTTAAAAAGTTGAATTTTCCACTTTGGAAAACTGAAAATTTAACAGTTAACAATTGAATAAAAAATTAAATATGTACGTAACTGCAGGAAAATGAACAAAATTAAAAATTTAAATGTTGAAAATTCAATCTTCAATTGTCAAAAAAAATGTAGCAATTGAAAATTTAAAAAAATTTAATTTTCAAATTGTATTTAAAATAAGTATTTAAAATGTATTTTTTAAGTTGAATTTTCAAATTTTCAAAATTTTGAAACAGTTCAAGTTTCTTTTTTTTCCAAAGATAAAAAATTGCAAAAATCGACTTATTTTATAAAAAAATTAGGGACTGTAACGTTTATTTATTTAATTTTCATTTAAAATATTGAAAATATAACATGTTTATTACGAAATTCGCTTTATTTTTGGACTTTAAAAAGTTCTATTTTCCACTTTTAAAAATTGAAAATTAAAATGTTGGAAATTCAATTTTCAATTGTCAAAAAAATGTAGCAATCGGAAATTAAAAAAAGGAAAATTTTCAAATTGTATTTAAAATAAGTATTTAAAATCTATTTTTTAAGTTGAATTTTCAAGTTTTCAAAAATTTGGAACAGTTCAAGTTTCTTTTGTTTTCCCAAAGGTTAAAAATTTGGAAAAATCGACTTATTCAATAATAAAAATTAGGGATTGCAACGTTTATTTATTAAATTTTAATTTAACATATTGATAATATAACATTTTAAATATGAAATTCACTTTATTTTTGCACTTTAAAAAGTTGAATTTTCCACTTTTGAAAATGAAAAATTAAAATGTTGAAAATTCAATCTTCAATTGTCAAAAAATGTAGCAATCAAAAATTAAAAAAAAATTTAATTTTTAAATTGTATTTAAAATAAGTATTTAAAATGTATTTTTTAAGTTTAATGATTAATATTGCAATATTTTGAAACAGTTCAAGTTGCTTCATTTTTCCGAAGATAAAAATTTGCAAAAATCGACTTATTTTATTTTAAAAATTAGGGATTGCAACGTTTATTTATTAAATTTTCATTCAAAATATTGAATGTTCTACTTTTACAAATTTAACAGTTAACAATTATTGAAAAAAGTTAAATATGTGCATACCTTTAGGCGAATGAAGAAAATTAAAAATAAAATGTTAAACTTTCAATCTTCAATCGTCAGAAAAAAGTAGCAATCGAAAATTTAAAAAAAAAATTGAAAATTTTCAAATTGTGTTTAAAATGTATTTTTTAAGATGAATTTTCAATTTTTCAAAAATTTGAAACAGATCAAGTTTCTTTATTTTTCCAAAGATAAAAATTTGCAACAAAACATTTTTTTATTAAATTTTCATTTAAAGATTTACGGTTTTTTTCTATTCATCTTTGATTTTATTTTTTATGTATTTATAATCATTTGTCATTATAAGTTTATAATTACAGATAAAAATTGCAAATCAGAATCTTGTAGATTTGCATATGAACGTCACAAAAGTGAACAATCGAGTTAGAAATAATAATGCACTCATAAATTAAAAAAATTCAATTATAAATAAATAATAAATAATAACCTGTTTTTAGTTTATGTTGAAAATTCAAAATTTAACTGTTGGAAAATAAAAACAATTGACAATCAAACTGTTGAAAGTTCAATTTTCAAAAGTTGAATTTTCAGCTTTCAAAAATCTCAATTTTTAAAAACTAAAAATTAAAGTGTGAAAATTTTTATTTTCAGTGTTCTTTCATTTTTGAAAGTTGCATCGTTTTAAAGAAAATTATAAAATTGAATTTGCATCGAATTGAATTTTTAGCTGTTGAAAATGAAAGATAACGGATAATTCTACAGTTAGCAATTGAAATTTTAACTGATGAAAAATGAAAGAATAGAAGAAATTTGAAAATTCAAATTTTCTAATTTTCTTGTTAATTTTTATCAATTTTCAACAATTTAATTATTAATCATGAATATTTTTTTTTATTTTTAAGTTGAATTAAGAATTTTTTGTAAGTTGCAACTCTTCAAATTTTTTATTTTTCGAAAGAAGAAGATTTGCAAAGATTTTATTTTATTTTTTTTATTTATTAAATTTTCATTTTAAATATTGAAACTATAGCATTTCGAATACGAAACTCGCTTTTTTTGGACTTTAAAAAGTTTAATTTTTGAAAATGAAAAATGAATAGGAATTCATATTTCAACCTATTTCAAGCGAATTTTCAATCGTTCCGAACCAATCCGAAAATTATTGAAATGTGCTTTAAAATAAGGAAAAGCGGCGCATGAGAAGAAAATTGAATTTTTAATCTTCACCAAAAAAACTAAGAGTTGAAATTTTTTAAATTATAATTTTAACTTTTAAAGAATGCAAATATTTAAAATTTAAAGTGTTGAAAATTCAATTGTCAATTTGAAAAATTTTAAATTGGCAAAACTCAAATTTAAAACAATATCATGGATTAAAATGTTTTCTTCCTTAATTTTCATTTTTAAATATTTATATTAGATTTGTAATACAACATTAGCTTTTTGTTTGGAAAATTTATTTTCAATAGCTGAATAGTTTGTTGTAGAAAAGGGAAAAAATGGAAAATTCAAGTGTTGAAAATAGAAAATGTGGAAAAATGGAAAATTCAACTGTTGAAAATAGAAATTGTAAATGTTGAAAAATGGGAAATGTTAGTTTAATTATGCTGTTAACCTTTTAAGAAATTATTTTTCAACCTATTTGACGCGAATTTTCAATCCTTCCGAACCAATCCAAAAATTATTGAAATGTGCGGTAAAATGGGGAAAAGCGGTGCATGAGAAAAAAATTGAATTTTTAATATTTACCAAAAAAATTAAGATTAAAAATTTTTTAAATTAGAAATTTTACTTTTACATAATGCAGATAATTAAAATTTAAAATGTTAATTATTTAATTGCCAATTTTCCAAAGTTGAAAATTGGCAAAATTCAAATTTAAAACAATATCATGGATTAAAATGTTTCCTTACTTAATTTTCATTTTAAAATATTTATATAACATTTGTAATACAACATTCGCTTTCTGCTTGGAAAATATATCTTCAACAGCTCAATAGTTTGTTTTTGAAAATAGAAAAAATCGAAAATTCAACTGTTGTAAACAGAAAATGTAAATGTGGAAAAATGGAAAATCTTAGCTTAATTATGATGTTATTCTTTTCGCGGTCGAACGGAACCCTGGCGGAAATTTCGAATGGGAATTCATTTTTCAACCTGTTTAATGAGAATTTTCAATCCTTCCAAACCAATTCAAAAATTATTGAAATGTACCGTAAAGTGGATAAAAGCGGCGCGTGAGAAGAAAATTGAATTTGTAATCTTTACAAAAAATTCAACAGTTAAAATATTTTCCAAATAAAAATTTTAATTAAATAATGAATACAATTAAAATCTTGAAAATTTATATGTTAATTTTCTAAAGTTGGAAATTCGCAAAACTAAAATTTGAAACAATATTATGGATTGAATTCTTTCTTTATTTAATTTTCATGAAGAAATTTTTATGTAACTTTTGTAATAAAAAATGCGTTTTTTTCTTGGACTATTAATTTAAAAATTATTTAAATTAAAGAAAATTGAAAATTTAACAGTTGAACATTAAAAATTAAATAAAATAGTCAGTGGTTAAATTTTCGACAACCGACAATTCAGCTGTTAAATATTCAAGAAAATTAAGAAAAATGAATTTTTAACAGCCCAATAGTTTTTTGTGGAAAATGGAAAAAATGGAAAATATAACTGTTGAAAATAAAAAATGTAAATGTTGAAAAATGGAAAACTTAGTTTGATTATGATGTTATCCTTTTCGCGGTCGAAAGGAACCCTGTCCAAAGTTTCGAATAAGAAATCGTTTTTCAACCTATTTCAAGCGATTTTTCTAACATACCGAACCAATTGGAAAATTATTGAAATTTCCCGTAAAATAAGCAAAAGCAGCGCGTGAAAGGAAAATTAAGGTTTTAAATTCCACCTAAAATTTCGGCAATTAAAAATTTTTTTAAATTAAAAATTTAACTTTTGAAGAATGCAGATAATTAAACTGTTGAAAGTTCAATTGTAAATTTTCAAAAGTTGGAGATTGGCAACACTCAAACTTTTCTAATACAAAATTCGATTTTTTCTTGGACTATCAATATTCAAATTTTTAAAATTGAAGAAAATAGAAAATTTAACACTTGAAAATTAAAAATTAAATAAAATAATCAATGTGTAAATTTTCAACTTCTGAAAATTAAACTGTTAAATATTGAACAAAATTAAGGGAAATGAATTCTCAACAGCTCAATTTTCCATTTTCAACAAGAAAATATTGTTTTTTTGTTGAAAATGGACGAAAATGGAAAATTCAACAGTTGAAAATGGAAAACTAAAGTTTTGAAGGCTGGAAAATCTTAGTTTGATTATGCTGTTAATATTTTCGCGGTCCAAAGGAACCCTGGCGAAAGTGTCGAATAAAAATTCATTTCTCATCCTATTTCAGGCGATTTTTAAATTTTAATTGAAGAATTAATAAAATTAAAAAGTTGAAAATTGAATGATCAAAAGCTGGAAACTCAATTTTCAAAAGTTGGAAAATCGGAAAACTAGAATTTGAAACAATATTATGGATTTAAATGTTTCTTTATTCAATTTTCATTTAAAAATATGTTTATAATGTTTGTAATATAAAGTTCGCTTTTTTTTGACAATCAATTTTCAGCTTTTGAAAATTAAAGAAAATTAAAAAATTCAACAGTTGAAAAATGAAAATAAAATTGAAAATTCAACATTTCAAAATTAAAAATAAAATTGAAAATTCAACCGTTGCTAATTGAAAATAAAATAATATATTATAAAAATAAAAAAATTCCGATACAAACAAATGCTCAATATTTAAGAAAAAAAAAGAAAAAATTAACTTTCAACAATTTGAAAATTGCAGAAAATAAACAATTCGGCAGTTGAAAATTGGAAATTTAATTGTTAAAAAATGGGGAAAATTGAAAATATTAGTTTTATGGTGCTATTAACTTTTTCGTGGTCGCAAGATAACATGGCGAAAGTTTCGTATAGGAATCCATTTCAGAACAATTGGAAGAAAATTTTCAATTCTTCCTAATCAATCTCACAAATTATAGAAATGTGCCGTGAAAAGAGGATAAGTCTTATTTATTATTATTATTTTTTTAATAATTGTTCATTTATTAGTTATTGAACTTTCCGCAGTTGAATTTTCAAATTTTGAAAATTGAGAATTAAAATGTTGAAAACTCAATTTTCAACAATCATTTAACAGTGAAAAATTTATAAAGAAGAAAATTTTATTAAGAAAGGAAGGAAATTGATAATTAAATTGATGAAAATTCCTTTGTCGATTTTCTTTCACTTTCAACAGTTAAATTTTTCTTCTTCTATTTTCAATAGCTGGAAATTCGCAAAAATTTAATTAAAAAAATTTGTAGATTGAATGTTTATTTATTAAATTCCTAAAGGGAGTCATTTAGGTATAATATTTCTAACATTTATTTTTAATACAAAAATTCTCTTTCTTCTTGAACATTCAACAGTCGAGTTTTCAAATGTTTAAAATTAAAGAAAATTTATGTGTTTAAAATTCAATTTTTAACATAACATTTAAAATTTTAAATTAAAAATTTTAAAATTAAAAAAAACGAAATTGAACTGTTTAAAAAAAGAATGAAATTGAAAATTCCATTATATAATATTTCTAAGATTTATTTTTAATACAAAAATTCGCTTTCTTCTTGAATATTTAACATTCGATTTTTCAAATTTTGAAAATTAAAGAAAATGAAATTGAACTGTTTAAAACAGGAATGAAATTAAAAATTCCATTGTCGATTTCCTTTAATTTTCACCATTTATATTTCTAATTTTCTTCAATTCTAAATAGTTGGAAATTCGTAAAAATTCCCCTGAAAAAAATGTATAGATTGGAATGTTTATTTATTACATTCCCATGTATATTTTTATAAATATAACATTTCTAATACTTGGTTTTAATACAAAATTTGCTTTTTTCTTGGGCTTTCAACAGATAAATTTGCAACTTTTAAAAATTCAAAAATTAAAATGTTGATAATTCAATTTTTAACAAAAATTTAACAGTTAAAAATTTAAGAAAGATAAAATTGAACTGATCAAAACGGAAGGAAATTAAAAATTAAAATATTGAAAATTCCCTGGTTGGTTTTCGTTATTTTCAACAGTTAAATTTCTAATTTTCTTCAATTTTCAATATATGGAAATTCGCAAAAATTGACTTCGAAAAAATACATAGATTTGATGTTTATTTATTAGATTTTCATATATTTTAAAAATTGGAAAATATTAAAATTTAACAATTAAAAAATTTCATTTAGTAATGATTGGACTTTTAACAGTTTAATTTTTAACTTTTGAAATTTAAAATAAATTAAAAATTGAACTGTTGAAAATTCAATTTTTGACAATTAAACTGTTTAACATTTAAGAAAATTAAAAAATTAAATTTTTAGCTCTTGAAAATTAAAGTAAATGGAAAATACAACAATTAAAAAAGAAACTATTCAAAAATGAAGAAAATTAAAAATCGAACTATTGAAAATTCAATTTTCACCTGTTGACTTTTTATCTTCTGCCAATTGAACTTTTCAAATTTAATAAAATTAAAAAATTGAATTTTCAACAGTTCAATTATCAGCCGTTGAAAACTGAAGATAATTCAAAAATGGAAATTGAAAATGTAACTTTTCATAATTGTAGAGAATTGAAAATTAAACTGTTGAAACTTCAATTTTCTTTAATTTTCTATTGTTAAATAAATTTCTTTTTAATTACAAATTGTTAAATTTTCCATTACCTTCATTTTTCCACAGTTGAAAATTCAAGTGTGAAAACATTTAATTTTTTAATCTTCTTGAATGTTTAACATTTGCATTGTTACAAATCGAAATATCATACTTTAAACATAAAAAAAATTCGTATTAAAACTAAATATAAAAGGGTTATATTTGCATCATTCTATGTGGGGATGTAAAATTTTGCGAATAAAGAAACATTTTTAAATTATAAACTTTATTTTTGGATAAAGTCGATTTTTCAATTGTTCAAAAATAAACTTAATTAAAGAAAATTTTTAAATTAAATGCTCAAGTTCAATTTTCAATATTCATAAATTTTTAACAATCGGATTTTTAATTTTCTTAAATTTTAATAGTTACATTTACAATTTTTTAAAGTATTAAATTATCTTTAATTTTCAATTTTCTTTAATTTTCAACAGTTCAAATTCACAAAAATCGACTTTAAAAATATAAAATATTTTCAACCCTTTTTTTAATATTAAAACAACTTTCTTCTTGGTCTCTGTACAGTTGAATATTCAACTTTTAAAAATTCAGTTCTTAAAGATGAAAGAAAATTTAAAATATAATTGTTAACAGATGAACTTTCCGCTAGCACAAAATTACTGCTGAAAATAAGGCAAATGGAAATTTCCATGGTTATCAATCTTCAACAACTGGATTTTCAATTCTCCTAAATTTTCAACAGTAAATTTTCCAGTTTTCTATTTTGAGCTAGTGAATTTTTTATGGTCATTAAATTTACGCAGTTCAAAAAATAAAAATTTGTAACAACAAAATTTTCATAAATTGAAATGTTTATTCAAGTAGTTTTAATTTTAAATAATGTAAATGTAATAAAATTAAATATTTAACTGTTCAACGGTTGAATTTTTAACTTCTAAACATTCAACTGTTAAATATTCAAAAAAATTTTTAAAAAATGAATTTTTTAATAGTTAAACATTTAGCTGTCGATAATTAAAGAAAATGGAAAATGTGACTGTTGTAGAAATGAAGAAAATTGAAAATTAAACCACTGAAAATTTAACCTTCAATTTTGGACTTTTACTTCTGAAAATTGAACTATTTAACAATCAGGAAAATTATAACACTGAATTTTAAACAAATAAATGTTCAGTGGTTAAAAATCGAAGAAAATTTCAAAGAGAACAGGTGAATATTAAAAATTAAACTGTAAAAATTAATTTTTTTCCATTTTCAGAAGTTGAGTTTTCAATTTTCTTTTATGTTGAACAGTTAACTTTTTAATTTTCGCTGTAACAATTTATATTTCTTTTAATTTTCAACAGCTAAGAATTCGAATGTTAAAAATTAAATTTTTAGGGTTTGTTTAATTTTTTCACATTTGAATTGTCGGAAGTAGAAAAATTCAGTAGCTGATTTTTCAAATGTCGAAAAATTCAGAATTTCAATTCATTTTTCAGTTTAGTTTTCAATACACTAGTTTTCAATACAAATAATTGAAAAAAAAATAGAATTTTATTGGTAAAAAATTACTTTCGATGTGTGTGTGAGGGGTGGAGGAGGGCAAAGCACGATTTGGCAATAGGAGAAAATGATCCTTAAGAAAAATGAACTTTTATTGATTTTTCAGCTAACTTTCTAAATACGAATTAGTACAAATTTCACTGCATGAAATGGTAAAATTTACGTTACTAAATGAATTAGTGAGGTTATACTCTTAATCCACATAATAATAATAATTAATAATTAATATTTTTTTAATTTTTATATACTTTTCGAAAGTTTTTTAGTTTATTTTTCCCACTTATATTCTCAGTTCATATAATAATAATACAATAATAATAACAAGAATACAATATTCATAATTCAAACATTACAGATATTTTCTATTTTTTCAACTTTTTATAATAATACTTCAATCTAGCTCGTGCAATAAAAGAATTATTTAATAACTTGGATCGGGCTTGTAATAGTATTCCCTTCTTTTAGGATAATAAATAAAAAAAGTATGTATAATATATAATACTTTTGAAAATTCTATAATTTTCAAATTTCGCGGTTATTTTGGACTTTAGTTTGTCCTCCAAAAAAAAGATGGCGCCACGAAAAATATACAAACTTATGGGTCCACAAGTGTCATGGTCGCACTGCGCATGCGATGTACTAGCAGCCTAATTGGATGTTGATAGCGCGCTCATTTAAAATGAATAAATAAACAAATACATTTTTCAAAATATATAATAATCATAAAGTACACTAAAAATATTGTGAATTATTTAAAATCTACAATGGTAAAAAATGTATTCCTTCCTTTGAATTTAAGATCAATAATTTATTTGGGAAGAGCACAGTTAAATAACTATTTCGCATTGCACTCTAAAAGACTATTTTGTGATCTGAAAATTAATTATTATTATTTTCCTAAATATAATGTAATAGTTTCAAAAAAGCGCGCCGTTTACAGTCCATAAGATTGCAGATGCAATGCATGCGCAGTGCATTTGGGAAACTAGGGAAACCGAATTTGGAGTCGATTCCAGTGCTCACAATTTTGGGTGCACATTTAAATTTAAAATTTATGATAAATAATGTTTTGAAAGTGTATCAAAAGTAATTCCCTGATCCAAAAATAGGATCTTGGAGTGACATGCGAGAAAATAATTTAATCTTATTGCAAAAAACGTTATTAATTCTGATTAGGGAAAAAATATGCTAAATGTATTTTTGGTAATTTAAGTAATTCTATTTTTAGTCGCATTATTGGGAATAAGAAAAAATGAATTTAGAAACTTGACAGAGACGAGATTAATGATGGTAAAAAATTTTTTTCTTCTCTAAACTCAGAATTCATACCGTCTTTTTAATTGATATCGAATTTTTTCATCTGTGGCTCCAAAGTAATATTTTTTTTATTAAGAAATTACTCTTGATGCATCTACTAATCATTATTCATTATAAATATTAAATTTGAATCCATATACGATTCAAAATCAGCGCGCCCACAGTAACCAATCGGTTTGCCGGCGCGACGCAAGCGCAGTTGAAAAAGTTTCCAAAATTGGGAGCACTGGTCGATTCTCGCTTCTCTCGCATCCAGTGATCCCAACTTTGGCAGGTTGCGCTACTGCACTTGCCTCGCGCAGCGGCCCTCATTGGTCGCTGTTGGCGCGTGATTCAAAACGGGCATAATGAACAATGATTGAAATTATTATAGATAATTTTTGTAAACTTCTCCAAAATATCAGAAATAACGTAATTTGTGATTTAAGGAGAGAAAAAAATAATAATGGGAAAACCTTAGTTAATGAAATATTAATTCAGCTTTTGAATTCAAAGAACATATGCTATTATTAACCAAATATAGGCATTATTATTTTCTTTTACCCTTACATTACAAATGAGATAATTTCTGATATTCATGTGCAATTTATAATAATTATATGTTTTAATTTCAATCGCTGTCAATTATACCAATTTTGAATCTCGCGCCAACAGCTACCAATGAGTGCCGATGCGCCAGGCAAGCGCAGTAGCTCAATATGCCAAAGTTGGGATCACTGATCACTGCTCCCACCTCACAATAATTTTTCGTTTCTGAATAAATGAATTCTAACTTTAATTTGTGGTAAGATTTAATGATTTTGTCCACTGATATTGTTTATTCCTTTGTTTAGTTTCCTGAAAATGGGTAAGTTTCAGTTTAATAGCTAAGAATAAGTGAATAGTTCCAAGGAAACTGGGAAAGTATCCTTAAAAAAAGTTAGGTTAAGTAAAATGTTTTTTCAGAAATTGGCAAACACTGCAGAATCCACAGAGTCGACCAAATTTTAAGGAATATTAATCTGCCTTTTCTTGCGTAAAAAATAAAAAATTAAATAAAAATGTGCAGTACTTACCCTGCTGAAAATTGATTATTAAAATGTATAGAAAATATTTAAAGTGCTATTGTTTTGAAACATTTTTAATAAATATTGCATAGCTCAATAATTATTTATATCTCAATCATTTTTATATAAATAATTTCAAATAAACATTAATTATATTTTAATAATGTGGCAAAGCGAGAGTAAGGGTAAATGGGAAATTAATCGACTGGTTCGATATTATGCAAGGCGTTAGACAAGGATGCGTTATGTCTTCATGGCTATTTATATTATGTATGGACAAGTGTTTAAGAATAGCTCT
>JAAAKG020139956.1:0-12226 GCA_010014905.2 Druon quercuslanigerum | reverse complement strand
GGAACAGACGAAAATAGACAAAAGTTTTCTAGAGAAAGGGGGCCCTTAACCCCCCCCCCCCCCCATAAATTAGGCAAAACTAATTTAGCCGAACATAAGATTGCCGTCGGTGGCCAGCTATCCGTAAACCAAAAAGGTTACCAACAATCCCGCGCGGTTTGGGCAGAGCTTCACAAAATCCATGACGATTTATTAACAGAAGCATTGGTGGAACCGACAGATAGCCCTTGGGCCTCACCGGTAATTTTTAGGAAGCCTAATGGATCTTATAGACTTTGTATTAATTATAGGGTCGTCAATAAGTGATCCAAAAATAACGCTCATCCGTTGCTGCTAATATCGAACATTTTATACCGGGTAAAAGAAGCCAATCATATGTATTTTCCCGATACATTAAAATGACATTTTATCAGATACCCCTAGAGAATAAAAGTAAAGTTATAACACCCTTTCCTGTGCCAGAACGAGGACATTTTTATGATTCTTTCATGCTTGTCGGTCTTAACAATTTACCTGCAACCTTCCATCGATTTATTGATTGTATTATAGGCGGGGAACTGGTACCTCATGCCTTTGCTTATCTTGACGACATTACAATTGTCAGCAAGACATTTAAGGAGCGCATTAAATGGTTTACACTAGGTTTAGACAAAGTGGCCGAGTGGGCCTTAAATAAATCCAGGAAAATGTATATTCTTTAGAAAAGACATTCGTTACTTGGGGTACTTAGTTATTAGCGACAGAGTCAAAAATAGACCAGGAAAAATTGGCTTCAGTAGCTAAATACCCAGATCCGAAGGACGTACTACAACTCCGCAAGTTCTTACTCGCTTGCTTCATAAAAACTGCCCTTAGGTTTGGCTCGATGAGCAAGAACAAGCGTTCCAGACTGTCAAAAACACGCTCATTTCTGCACCTGTGGTGTTTTGACGAAACTACGATAAACCTTTTACATTACAAAGAGATGCCAGCCTTAGTGGTCTCGGAGTGGTAATTACACAGGCGTATGATAACGCTGAGCACGTAATTGCTTATGCCAGCAGAAGACTTTCAAACGCTTAATGAAATTACTTCATTAGAGACATAGAGGGAGAGGGGGGAAGGGAGGGGAGTGAGAATGATTATCAGCCGTCTGGGCCATTCGTAAGTTCAAAGAATACCTGGAAAGGTTTCACTTTATCCTGGTAAACGACCACAGTAGTCTTAAGTGGTTCCCGTCTATCAAAGATCCTAAGTGAAAGTGAGCTTGCTGGTAATAGTGTCTACTAGAATATAACTTCGAGGTTTAGTAACATAAAGGTGCTTTAGACGTAGAACCCTACTTATTCTCTAGAATGACTCAGGGCCAAGAAGAATTCGAACAATCAGATGCCTTTTCTGCGACCGAAGATACTTGACATCTAAAAGAACTTAAATGAGTTGAAACATTTCCTACCTAAGGAATAACGAGAAACGGTTTTGAAAGAGGCCAATAACAGTCAAGAGTGTAAACACTTGCGGGCTCGAGAGACCTAGGTCTAAGAGACCCTAGGGTCGCCTTGTCAAACTGTCTTGGTACATGTTTGGCGCAGATATTATAGGACATATACTACCTTCTCAGCCCAATGCCATTAAGTACCCGTATTTCAAAATTTCTTGACCAAGTGGATTAAAAATCACCTGACTAAGGAACTCTATGAGTTCAGTCGTAACCGAAGTTCAGTCATGACGCAATATTAAGTCACTGGGGAATCCCGCGGCTTTTGTTTATAGAAATTTGATACACAATTCTGTAATAAGATAGTCAACGATTTGTTTGCCAAACATAGTATTTGATGAAATAGGACCCCCAAATATCATCCGCAATATAGTGCGATCAAAAGGGTAAATCGGGTTTTGAAAAGAATTGTACGCTTTTTATCAAATGAACGCAGCGTAAGTGGAATACACACTTGAATGATTTTCGCGTCGCGGACAACACCGCGTATCATATATCTTTAAAAAAAATTACCGGCCTTCCTTAACTTCGGCCGTAAACTGCTACCAGCGGGAACATTACACGATCAGGTAGCGCGAGAAGAGCCACCTTTTCTAGCGTCTGGGAAAGTCGATGCCTGGACACATTGTATAGCTTGATACGCTACATAATCGGATGAAATTACATTCAGTTTCGGCTCAAAAACAGCAGTCACGATACTGTAATTTTAAAAGCAGGCCGTATAATTATCAGATGGGCAATAGGTTCTCACAAAGAGACAGGAACTTGTCCTCGACGTAAAGAGAAATAACTGTTTCATTGGTCCCTGAGTATGGACTAGAGGTGTGCACAATCGCGAAAGTACTTTCTCGTACGGGTTTTCAGCTTGTAGACAGTGAGGGTAAATTAGTCTCTTTTACCTGTCACATCAAAGACCTAAAACCTTATTTGTCTTAAAATGTTTCTAGGTACTCTACATTGAAGCTTAATTATGTCGTCTGTAGCAAAAATAATGTTTCGTATTGATAAATATTATCCTCGAGAGTCAGCAGATCCCCCTTGGAGGAGAGGAATACAGGGTGAAAGCCGCCGTTCAAGATCTCATATTCGCTATCAACAAGGCCTATGGAAACCCGAGCGTCGGGGCCAACTCTGTCTCCCACCTCCTGGGGGCTCTATCTCTAGGGGGAGATAAACGTAGAGGTGGAGGTAGGTGAAGAAAGGCGACATCAGCAGCAGGTCCGAACCCCCAGAAAGTCCTCGAGAGGGCCTTAAGGAGCGTGAATAAAAACAGCAAGTCCTTATATCAGGCGCTGAAACACTATGTTGGAATTAATTTTGAAAAATAAAGCATTGATCTCTACTCACAAAACTCGTTTGTTTTTAGGATATCGCAGGTAAAGGCCAAACCTTTTCTTTGAGTAACTAAAATTACTGATTAGTAATAATTCATAGATGAATAATATTATGCGATAAGAGTTTAAGAGGGTAAAAGGTGAGTACTGCACATTTTTTCTTTCTTTTGTCTCTTTAATTTTTTTACGACTGGCTCGCTTTCAAGTGTCTCTCTTCAGACCCACAAGATAGCCATGCCTCCGGACCACCGTTTGTTGTTGGAAGGCGCCGGGCTCGTCACGTACTTCACTTGCAGATTCTCCGGTATGGCCGGGCATGTTACTACGTGTTAATAATTTTAAATACCACGAGTTTTTCACGACCTGTTATGACAGAATGCGACCAGTTGCTTTTCCATAAAGCTAATAAGAAAACCAGAAGAAGGACCTTAGTTCAAGAAAATAACGCTAATTTTCATCTATGTGTTAATGGTACAACTAATTACTTTAAATGCATCTGTTATATCATCAGCGAATGATACTTAACCGAAAGTAGATAAACTTTAAAAACGTTGAAGGCAGAAATTCTACAATATCGGTCAAGTTAGAAATCTTCAGTAGCAGAAAATGCTTAACTTCTTAATCAGACTAGATGGACAATAATTTTATCAAATTTAAAATTATATTTTTTTCTTGAAAAAAAATCTTTTTTTTTCGTTCCACTGATAATCGAACCATAGAACTTCTGGTTTCCGGTGATGAGGTTTTCCATTCGGCTATTAGAGATCAGAATGAAAACCTTGATTCAATTTGTATTAAATAATTAATTGTACTAGCTAAAAATTAGTGTTATTTTCTTAAATTTGGATTCTTCTTATGATCTCTTTAATAGCTAGTTCAAAGCTTTGTGGCTCAAAAATATAAATTCACGCTAATTTTTTTAATGTCCTTACTTGCAAAATGAATTAAAGAATTTGACAATATTTCAAATAATATAATTTTAAACAATTTATTGTTGTAAAAAGTAAAATTTAAAGGTTTAGAATTTATTTTCAAACTGAACAATTAATAAATTAGGCGTTAAATTATTGTTTTGTTATTGGTTCCTTTAAAAAATAATTGTTCAGTGGTTATTTACACATCAAAATTTAATAGTTTCACTGAAAAATAAAAAAATTTAGGAATCGGAGCAATAAAAATTGTAACGTTCTTTTTTTTTAATGTAGCACTCGTGAATTGTAACCATTGAGGGCTTTTTATTTCAAACAATTCAATTTTAAATGTTTCAGTCATACTTTTATCATTGAAAATTGCTCTTTGAAAATAACTAGACGAAAGCTTCGAAACAATTAACAATTGTTCTAAATTCTTAATCACAAAACTGCGAATTGAATGAACTCGGAGTAGAATATTTTAACGAACAAAATATTAAAATTGTATTTTAAATTGGATAAAAGTTTAGTTGCCAAGGCTTTTAAATAGAATTTAATTTTTTCTGAATTTCATGTGTTGAATATAAACTTATTTTTTTCAGAGTTACGTTATTCCATCTTAAAAATAATATTATAACTAAATAAGTGGCAAATTAATTTCAGACCAAATAGTTGCATTTACAACTAAATAGTTGACGTTTCAATAAAAGAGAGAAATTTTCAACAAAGTAGTTAAAAAACAAAAATGTTTAAGCTTAAACCACAAACAGTTTCATTTTTAAAGAAACAGTTCAATCTTCAAGCCGAAAATACGAAAAAATTTAATTAAAATTTTTTAAAATTTAGTTTCCAATTAGACAAAAAATAAAGCTAAATATTTTCTGTTATTTGAAGAGTTAACATAATCAATAGTTTCGTTTCAGTTTTCACGGTGATGACAAAAATATCGACAAAAAAATTTGACAATAGAAGCACTTAAATTTAATTTGAAACAAAAGTAGCGCTAAAATTATAAATTGAACCATGCAAATTTGCAATCTAGTTATCGAATATATAATTTGACTCTTTTTTGACTATAATCTTCGGAAAATAAGAAAAAAATATTGAAACTCAATAACACCGTTTTTAAAAATGTTTAATTCAGAACGTAGTTGATTTAAACTAGCGCGTGTAATGTAATTTTCATTGTGGTTTTATCACGGGTATGTAACGCTTGTCGGTGACTTTACCTGGAGACGACAGATTTAATTTAGGTGACACGCTGTTCCCCCAGTCGGGTCATACGATGCGATAGAAAATTGAGCTGGAGTCAGACCTTGCTTGAAACCACTGATTAATCGGGAAACCGGTTGGTAACTGGATGGGTAAATTTCTCATCTAAAAATAATTCAATTTTTTTACATTTTCTTACTTGTCAAGGTGATATGTAGGTATAGGTCCCATCAACCTGATTATTGGATTTAAATTAGTAAAAACTCAAATAAATAAAAATTTATTTTTATGACACATGCATGATTTTAGCCCTTTTCGATGCGTATGAATGGGCATAAATCTCTACTTTTTAATCCCTAGGTAGTAAAAACTAACGGCAGAGAAGAACAATGGAAATTATACTTTGAACAGCCTCTTTTTTATAAATCAATTATAAATACAAATAATTTAAATTAATTCGATTAATACCTGTATAGTGATAATTCCCTTAAAATATTTTTTGCCCTCCTTAATTGACTTTGAAGTTTTGAAAAATCGAAAAATGTAGACTAAGCCAAAAAAGTGCGATTTATGCAAAAATAAACGAATTTTCAAGAGAAAAGTTATTTTTAAACCAATAAGTCTAATTTTTTATCATATGGAATTTTTAAGTCAAAAAAATGAATTTTTAACGAAAAATATCCATATTTAATATTTTAATCAAAAAATATTTTTCGAAAAGAGTTACTGTAAAAAACGCAATTTACAACAAAATAGCTAAATCCTAAATTAAAACAGAATAATCTTCAATCTTCAATGAATTTTTAAAGAAAAAATCCGAATATTTAAAAGAAAAATTAGATTTTTTTACCAAAAAATGTTCATTAAAAAGTAAATTTATTTAAAAATTTTTTTTAATTTTAACAAAACAGTTGACATTACACACAAGAAACTCGATTATTAACGAAAAATTAAATATTTGATATATCAAGAAGAAAATACAATTTTAAGTCAAAAAAAGTGCGATATATCCAAAAATAAACGAATTTCCTACAAAAAAATTTTTTTTTCAAACAAAACAGCTTAAATTTTTAATATAAAATTGTGCAATTTTTAAGCAAAAAAGATTAATTCTTAATTGAAAATATCCGCGGTTAATATTTTAACAAAAAATATTTTTCTTTTTAATAAAAAAAACCGTCAAATTTAACTGAAAAAAGACATTTTCGACAAAATAGTTAAATCCTATACCAAAACAAATTAATTTTTAATCAGTTTCATTTAAAAAAAAAAAAGGAAATAAAAAAATTCTACCTAAAGATATGAAGTTCCAAAGAAAAAAAGTCGAATTTTTAAACTCTCTCAAGGAATGTAATAGTTGATATTGAACCAAAAAATATTTTAATTTCTAACTTAAATTCATCTAAAAGAAGACAAATAATTTATTTTTCAACCAAATCGTGGAATTTTAGAGCCAAAAAGTTGAAGTCTCAAGTTAAGAAGCCGGCAGTTGATATTTCAACCAAAACGTATTTTTATTTTTAATCAAAAACATTTGAATTTAAGAAACAGAAAAAAAGAAATTTTCAACAAAAATGATTTTTTCTAACGAAACAGTCGAATTTTTTTACAAAATTTAGGAATTTAAAATTCAAGAAGATGATTTTTTAACCAAAAACGTGGATAGTAGATATATAAATCAAACAAATTTTTAGTTTTTGATATAGAACTGTTTCATGCATTTACGAAATTCAACAAGTATAATTTAAGAAATAATTGAAAATTATATACAGGAAAACTAATAACAAAGTAACAAATAATAATAAATTAAATATAAATAAAATAAATGAATAAAGATACTAAATGTAATCAATAAATAACTGAAAAAAGTAAAATCTGTATTTAGTAATCTCTGTTTTGTCACGCCTGATTCAACACCTAAGCACTAAATCCAGAATTACTCAATCTGTAATTCGAATTAATATGATTTTATTTAAGGCTGGTTATAGTAATTATAATAAAGTAAAAGACATTAAAAACGTGACAAATAAAAAATTTGCAAAAAAAGAAGGCCATCTTCTAACATTCTTTACTTTTTTGCAACGAGATAAAAAACGTTACGAAACTATTAAATAGACTGTTTGTTTGCAACAACATAGAGTATTTAGATGCACTGAAAACAGAACAATTAATTTAAAATATATTTAGTTTGTACATAAAAAAGAAATCAGAAAAAAAGTTTCGAGAATTATAAAATTATTTTGCAAAGTTCCTATTACTTTTATCATAAAATTACCAAAAATTTTATTTTCAGGAAGTAAAAATTAAGATTAAGTGATTTTATTTTTAATATTGCAGAAGCCAGAAAATATTAAAGGAAATTCGAAAATTTCTTCTGAACTTATAGAAAATAATTTTTTGTTTTAAATTAAAACTTTTTTAAGCTTCCTTTTTCTGGAAGATTGTTGATATTATATAATAAATCCCCTATCAGTTTTATTTTTAGTATGAATCATTTTTTCATATAAAGACACAACCAATTTTAATTGTTTCAACTTACGATAATGGAATGAAGCATTCTGAAGTTACACAGCCCGAAAAACAAAATGTCTGCAACCAAAGCTAAAAAACCATATCTATACTTTTTGGAGGTCGCTGTATCCGAAAAGGGTATCAGTCTGACCCTATTAGGTCCCGATCAAGGTCAATCAAAGGTCAAAATAAAGAAAACTATTGGATCGGAGAAAACCTCTACTCATAGACGTTCTTGGGGTCGCTAAATCCGAATCCGGTATGAGTATCGCCCCATCGAATTAGTATCAACGTCAAGTGAAGTCGAACATGAAGAAACTCATTGGGTCGGAGAAAACCTCTACTCTTAGACGTTTCGGAGGTCGCTGAACCTGAAACAGGGGCCAGTTCATGATGAAGATCAATTGAAGCTCATAATAAAGAAAACCCGTGGATAGGAGAAAACCTCTACTCTCACAAGATTCTGAGGTCGCTGAATCGGAATCACGGATCAGTGTTACCCCATCAGAACAGGATGAAGGGCAAGTGAAGGCGAACATGAAGAAAATCATTGGGGCGGAGAAAGCCTCTACTTTTAGAAGTTTTACGGGTCTCTGAATCCGATTCCGGGATCATTGTGACGTCATCAGATTACTTCAAGGTCAATTGAAGGTAAACATAATGAAAGCCATTGTATCGAAGAAAACCTCTAGTCTCAGACGTTTTTGGGGTCGCTGAATCCAAATGCTGAATCAATGAGAACCCCTCAGATTAGGATCAAGGTCAAAATGAACAACACCGTCGTATCAGAGAAATCATCTACTCTCAGACGTTAATGGGGTCGCTGAATCTGAATCCAATAGCAGCGTTACCCCATCAGATCAGGATCCAGGCGAAGTGAAGGGCATAATGAAGAAAACCCATTTATCGGAGAAAACTGCTACTCTCAAAAGTTTCTGAGGTCGCTGAATCGGCATAAGGTATCGGTGTGACCCTATCAGAGCAGAATTAAGGGCAATTAACGGTTAACAAAAGGAAATCATTGTGTCGGAGAAACCCTCGAGTCGCAGACGTTATTTGGGTCGCTGAATCCGATCCGGAGTCAGCGTACCTCATCAGATTAAATCAAGGTCAAGTGAAGGTGAACATGAAGTAAATCATTGGATCGGAAAAAAATATAATAGAAGATACAACTTTTTAAAATTGATATTCTAAAATCGTTTTAGTTTCTATTTTATAAAATCCGTTTGAAAAAATTTGACTCTTAGTTGTCTAAAGTTGTCCATCAATTGTTTCTCAAATTACAAATAAAAATTTTCATAAAGGACAACGAAATAAAGCTCAGCAGTAAAAAAGAAATTAGTGAAAGTTTTTCAAATAAACAAAGTGTCGATATCATATTTATTAAGCTGTATCAATAAAAAATTCATTTGTTATCCATAAGTGAACTAATCTGCTGCTATAATCGACAGCTCAGATAAGACGCCAGTTTAAGCAAGTTTATTCTAATTTTCTTTATTCGTGCGCAAAAGATGCTTTATTGTCACTATCAATTATCTCCCACTCTATTTTAAATAATGAGCAAGGCTGCGTTAAACGGTACTCTTGAGTATATTTGATGAAATTAGGACAAAGTATTAGAAATTCTTCGAAAATCTTTTACCTTGTTCTTCATTGTTATCTCCGTTCAAAAAAAAAATGAAGGCTGCAATTCTGCTTCTTGCGTACATGTTATTCTTTAATTTTACAAGTGAGTGTATTATAATATTAATAAATTAATATATTTAAGAAATAATAAATTTCCTAATGATGTAAAAAATTTTCTCTAATTATTAAATCTTCATATTTTAACTCTTACCACATTGGAATAGCACAAATGGATTTTTTAACTTTTCAATTCTTCAAAATAATAATAATAGTAACATAACAATAATAATCAGAAATGTAATCTTATTGGTAAACTGAGAAACGTTTTTATTAAAAATATCATTTGTACGAGTTTACGTAAGGGTTCATCCATAAACTACGTTACAATTTTGTTTGCAATTTTTCCTCCCCCCCACCCCCCGGAAGTAACGTAGCCTGTAGGTAAAACCCGATTCTACACGTATGCTGACTTTTTTTTGGTGTTTGCAAAAAATAAATTTGCTATTATGCCTATATTGTCTACGTGAATGTATAGTTAATTACAAACTTCGATAATAAATCAAAAATTAATTGAAAAAATTTATTTTCAGAGTATGTGTTGTATTTTGCCTAATAATACGTTATGAAACAGTTAACGTGGGTATTATTAAATTTTAAACTAAGAAATTTAATTTCTTAACAACAAATAAAAAAAAAGAAGAATTTCTAACAAAATGCAAGAATTCTTAACACAAAAGATGAATTTTCGAGTATCCTCAATTAATTTAAAAAAAACGAGTTAACAAAACAGTTCATCTTTAATAAAAAGTTGAATTTTTACATAAAAAAGAACCATTTTCAGCCAAAAATGGAATAGGTAAATTTTCAATTACCAGATTACTCTTTCGACCAAAAAAAGAAATTTTCTAAAAAACAGTTTAATTCAATTATTTCAATTATTTAAAAACCTATTTGTTAAATTTTCAAACAAAAATACTTGAATGAATTTTTAAGAAAAAAACATTTTTGTTTCAATTTCTAAGAAAGTAGTCCAACTTTAAAACCTAGTTATCAAATTTTTAATAAAAAAGAATTTTTACACGAAAAGATTAATATTCTACCAAAAAAATGCTGAACTAAATTCAAGAATCCTAAACCAAAAAGATGCATTTTTCGCAAAAAATAATAATTTAGAAAAACCATTAATTCACTACCGAAAAAGGAGAATTTTTAATAGAATTTAAGAATTCTCAACCAAAAAGTTAAATTTTTGAATAAGAAAGAAATTTTCAAGAAAGTAGTCCAGCTTTAAAACCTATTTGATCAATGTGTAACCTATTTAATCAATTTTTAACTAAACAAATCAAATTTTAAATGTAAAATTATTTCTCTACCGAAAAAAAAATTTTTATCAAAATTTTTGAATTCTCAAGCAAAAGGTTGAATTTTTAAGTAAAAATATGAACTTTTCCACAAAAAATTAATTTCATACAGAAAAAGACGAATTTTCAATTAAATTCAAGAATCTCAACCAAAAAGATGAATTTTGTTCAAGAAAATTATAATTTATAAGAAGGATTAATTAACTATTAAAAAAGAAGAATTTTTTATAGAATTTTAGAATTCTCAACCAAAAAATTAAATGTTCAAGTAAGAAATTTTTTTTTTAATTTTCTAGAAATCAGTTTAGTTCTAAATTCTATTTGATGAAGTTTTTATAAAAATTCATGAATTTTCAACTAAAAGAGATCAATGTTTAATCAAATAGATTAATTTACTATAAAAAGTACGAATTTTTAATGAAACTCAAGAATTCTTAAATAAAAATGTTGGAATTCAAGTAAAAAGGATGAATTTTTATAAAAATTCAAAACTTCTGAACAGAAAAGTTGAATGTTCTAAATAAAACAAAAAAGAATTTTCTACGAAAGAGAATTATTTCCTGCAAAAAATACAAATTTTCAACCGAAAAGTTAAATTTTCAAGCAGGAAAGAACAAAATTTTGTTTCTTATTTTTAAGAAATTAGTTTAACTTCAAAACTTAGTTGTTTAATTGTTAACTAAAGAGATGGATTTCTATACAAAAATATTATTTTATTACCAAAAAGGCCAAATTTGGTTGAAAATGCAAGACTTTTTCACCAAAAACTAGAATTTTCCACTAAAAAAGAACAATTTTTAAATAAGACATTAAGTTACTACAATAAAACCGCCCGTCTTGGCTAGGGCTAATTTAGATAAATATTCAAAAAGTTAGAGCATTTTCAAAATTGTACAGACCAATTTTTTTCTGTGTACATTTATACCAGTATTACTCAAAAAATAAACGATTTATCCTTATGTCTATTTTTTATAGTAAAAATAAAAATAGCATTTACAAAATTCGAAAAATCAAACAAAAATAAAAATTTCAGGCTAAACAACGCGCGATATGAAAGAAAGCCAAGGAAAGAATAACGTTGAATTTTTAACACCCTACAAGATTATTATAAAAATATTTCGAATTTTTCTAGAAAATCGAAAATTGACATTTTTATTGCACAAAAAATAATGAAAAATGAAAAATTCCATTTTTCAATTCAACAGTTTCGGAATATTTCCAAGATATTTAAATATATAAATCCATTTTTAAATATATATATTTAAAATTCTTTTTCTTTTCAAAATTTTAAGGATTTTAATATATTTTTTAAATCTTCCAGAGAGTTTTCAGTTGACTCCCATGATTTAAAACGATTTAAAATAATTTTAAGGCTATGTAGCGAGTGGACCAGCTGTTGAAGTCTGTCCTGAGATCAACATTTTTCACCTATATTTAAAAATAAAAGTTTAAATGACGCAAAAAAAACGTTCAGAAAATATTAATAAATATTAAAGAAACGTTTGTGGCAAGATTTGGAGTTGGAGAAAGAAAAAAGTTTAATTATGAAAATAACAAATATCGTCCGACGTATTCAGACTTTCTTAGGGGCATGTGACACTCAAATGCACCGACCAAGCCAGTCCCAAGACCGAAATTAGTTCCCATATTTAAAAATTAAAGTTAAGAAAAAGCAGACAAATTTTGGGGAATTATAAATCAACGTAAATGAAAGGTGGGTAAAATTGCAGTTTAGGCCCTTTTCTTAAAAGTAGGGGTAGAAAATAAATGTCGGCATAATGGGCTTCCTGTTGG
>JAAAKG020139955.1:0-12226 GCA_010014905.2 Druon quercuslanigerum | reverse complement strand
GCGTGAACACTATAGCACGTACACTATAGTGCGCCGCATGTCGCTTTTTTCCATCACGTTTCATTTTCACTGGCTAGGCCCCAGCGCCCGAACCCAGGTAACCCGGCATAGGGAACTTCGTTCCAAAAGTATTTTTTCCTACCCAGAAAAATCTAATCGTGTAGACGGAGAAAATATGATCATTTCGAAAACTTGTCATTGAAACACAATCGAATCTTCTCGGACCGTTAATCTAATATTTATAAAAGTAAATGATTTTCTGTGAAATAACCTCTTCCTGTGATATCATTATGCGCTACATACGCCAAATTGCGTGCTTCCCACTTGAAGTGCTAAAGTTAGGTATTTTGGTGAAAATAGTCATGTATTTTTAGTTAATGCTGTCTTCGAATGGTTTAAGCATGCGAGAGACAAAGGTGATTTAATATATGCACCGATTTTCCGCGTTTTATTTGCCCAGATAGCTATCCTTATTTCAGAGAGAGAGAGAGAGAGATAGAGAGAGAAAGAGCGGTGTCTATTCCAATTCCCTAAAAGTGATACAGGTATAGACTGAACGGTGCATACTAGAAAAAGACCAAACGTGGTTTGAAAGTGGTCGAAAAGTGGTGATAAATTGGTATTTATTGTCACGATATTATACACCTAGATGCGACAAGTGGCGGCAGAGTGGGGGAACAATACATATATCCGTCGGGAGCTTAGCTACTGCCCTCTTCGTACAACCTTGCTCTACTCTTTCTCTGTGAGTAAAGTCGTTGCCCTGCGGCTCTGCGGGTAATAATTTTGAATATATTATCCGCTGCTCCTCGCAACGAATCCGTATTTTAGCAAAGATTTCTCAAAACATCGGTAAAGTTGATTCTGATTTACAAAATAACAAATTAATATAAAATTCTAAGTATCACAACTAGTGATGGATAATGTTCTCCATTTTTAAGGCTAATTAAAAAAAAAAGTATTTCAAAAGCTTTGTAACTTAAATTAATGACTTTTGGCCGATTCAACCTTCAAATTGCCAACTAAAAAGACAGAAAATGAAAATTCTTTGTTCATTGGAATGACTTTCCAAAAAGAACTAGTCATTGCTAAAAATATAATTTTAATTTTTTATATTCACGAATTGTTCGAAAAACTAATTTTTACTGACTTCTAGTATTTGGTAAAAACGTAAAAATTCGTATACGGTAGTTAATTTCTTTTTTTATAAAATGTTAGTGTAGGTTGCCTATCTTTTTTGTAAGATTTATGGGAAATTTTAAAATTATCTCTATATTGAAAAACTTTACTTTAAGAGAATATTTTTAAATATTCAAAATATTTCTAAAATGACAAAAAAATCTGAATATTGTAACGTACTTACTTGAATTATGCAGATTAAAAAAGAATATAGGAAAAATTCGAATCGTTTTAGCACATATTTACCAGAAGGTTTGAAGGTTTTTAAAATTTTTTAAATAATTTAAATTTTTAGAACTTTCCAACAATTTTTCAGAAAATATAATTTTTTGAAAGTTTACGAATAATTTATACAAGCTTTTTAAGAATTTTGAAAGGCTCTAAGAGAATGACAATTTTTTATTTATATTTCTAGGAAAATTTGTTGGGATAAACCAATATAGTTTCAAAATATATGTGCGAATTTTAAAAGTTTTGGAGAGATAAAAATATTTTAAAACTTGAAAAAATTTCTGAATCTTTATAAAATTATTTTAATATCTTCGAAACTACCGAAAGTCATATTTTTCTGATATTCTATAAAATCCTATAAAATAAAACGTCTTGAAATTTCTAGATTCTTTTTTCGATATATTTTAAAATATCAACTGCAGCAGTGAGTGATGGTCAATTTCACCCTGGCTACCTGTGTATGGTTCCTACCACTACAAGGCTTTCGCTCACTCTGCCAAATTGATACCGTCGATGCCAGTTAGAGGGAGTCCTTTGTGCATAATGAGGGATAAAATGTAGAAAATAACTTTTTTATTCAGCACTTTGTAATTAATGAATAGAATATTTAAAGTCTGCAAATTACAGTGATTCCAACGATATATTATTTCACTTGTAAAGTTGAGAATTGAAGAAAAAAAAATTTCAAATTTATGTCAAATTTTATTTCGTGGATATTTGTTCGGTAAATTTTACACAAATCCACTGTAGTAGCTTTAATGTATTGGTGCGATTTTTTACTTACCTTTGGAAATTCCGAAAACTAAAAGGTCAGATTGGTAAACTTATTAACTAAAATCACAATTTAGCTTATTTCTCAAACAATCGTATTTCCCAAAATTATCCTTTAACAATTTTGCAGTTACAGTCTAAAAGTATGAATAGTTTTATTCCCATTTGAAAACTGATTTCGAAAAGTTTTGAAATAATTATCCTGTTTTTTAAAAGTAATATGTTTGATATTACCGGCTCCAGATGTTTTACTACTAGCTTCTGTTTTTTCAGTAACTTAAGCTTAACTTTGTATAACAAAACAGCATTTTCCAACAAAAGAGTTGAATTTAAAATCCAAAAAGACGAATTTCCTGCAAAACAGTTTAATTTTCAATACAAATTAAAAATTTGCTAGCATAATAATTGCATTTTCAACTACAGAAGATAAATTATCGACCAAAAATGTTCACTTGGTAATTTAAACATGTGTTTTTAACTTAATAAAAAGGAATTTTGGACAGAATAGTACAATTTTTAAGCGGAGAAATGAATTCTATACTAAAATGATTTGTCTTTAAGCACCATTAGTATTTTTAACAAAAAACAAAAAAGTTGACCAAAACAGTTGACTTTTCCACCAAAAACATTAATTTTCTACAAAAAAAAAATGTTGAACAAACTATATGAATTTTCACAAAAATATTGCAAATTAAATAATTTCCAAGCTAATAGTTAAATTTTCAAACAAACATGGAATAGTTCTATAATTCGCAGATTTCGAGTATTCTATTTATAAACTACCAAGTGCTCAATTTAAACAATGTGATATTTCACCGTACACAGGTAGTCAGGATAGAATTGTCTTCTGTCCGTAGTAGTATGCAATTCTTATTTTCGTTATTTTCGACTTGTTCTTACCTAGCTATTCTTTCTACTTTTCGAAATTCTACGCTACTACTACTAGATTCAACACTAAAGAAAGAATGTTTTGAACCATGTAAATGTATTTACTTGAATCCTATTTCGTTGCATCAAGAAAATATTCTTCAAAAGTATTGGTACTCCTTTATTTAAAACTTTTACTGGGGTGAACCCTGTTATACATCATAGCCACGGACTAAGTCAAGTGACTGATGAAATCAGGAATGTTATTAGTTCATCTTATACGATGCTTGAAACCTCCTGTGATGATGCTGTAGGTATACAATTACGAGTGGCCGCGAGCGTTGGAGGTGACAGCAGTCACCCCTGGATGCTTTTTTAGAACTTTCTTCAAAAGTATTATTATTATTATTATTATTATTATTATTATTATATTTTATTAAAAATTTTGCCACAGGCTTAAGATGATTACTGCTCAACATGTCGATGTCATTTTTGGTTTACAGTTGGATTTTTATATTTTTAGAATAGTTTGCACGGGGCTGTCCCGGTATATATCATCAGTCACGGACGCATTTTTATAATGCAATCAAGAGATCTGATGAGAGCAGTGTGCCCCCAACATATTGGACCAAGCCTGTTTTTTACACCATCAATGACGGACTGGGTTTGCAATCAAGTGTACGATGGGGGGACCTACAGCTTAAGGTGGGCTCCGAACCACCAGAACCTCGGTAAAGATATATAGAAAAATTTCAAGAGGTACCGGATTAGGGATCGAACCCCGGACCTCTGAGGTGAAGTCCGAGCGTCTAACCAACTGGTAGGGTCATTCCAGCCTATAGTACTGATGTTAGCTAGTGTAACCTATTGTACTTCACCCTTTAAAATCTAAGCCTCTCTGAAGAGGACAGTTTTCTCCATATATGTGTATATCGCTGAATCGGAGATTTCTTCGAAATCCTCTGGTTTGCAGAAGTGATTACCAAAATGCTTCGCTCTGAAGCCCACCAGCACATCACAATCACATGAAATGTGATGCGCTGTCTCCTCCCGGAAGCCACATTTTCGACAGCGCGGGTTGTTGTCGACCTTCATATTACTAAGGTGCTTCATTAAATGGCAATGGCCTGTGAGTATGTCTACCACTATCTTCAGCTGCTTTCTTTCCATGTTCAGGAGTTTCTTAGATTTTCTTGACCATGGTTCTTTGATAAACTTTTTCGAGTGTATGATACCCTTAGCCACCCTCCAATACTCCGCATGCTTCATCAGGAGTCACCTTTCGATGACATGCCTAGCCAAAGCATACGAGATCCCGCAGGTCCATTCAGGATCCTCTTAGTCCCATTTCTTGCAAGCATATTGGCTCTTTCGTTGCCTTCAATGTTCTCATGTCTGGGAATCCAGATCAATTTACCCCAGCTTTTACCAGACACTTCGAGAAGCTCTTGAAGGCAGGTCCAGTCTAGTCTGCATGTAGACTTCTCTGACTGGAGGCCCCTCAACGCAGCCTGACTGCCAGAGCATATGCAAACGTGGTGCTTTACATAACCCCGCCTGCGAATCTCCTCAAGATAAGCTTTGATTGCTACGATTTCGGCTTGGAATACAGTAGTGAATTTACCCAGTGCGATTGTTATCTCAGCACTGGGTTTCATGTCATATATTCCAGCTCGGGTTCCTAAGGGATCTCTTGAACCGTCTGTGCACCAAACGAGTTCTCCCTTAGTGAATAAGTTTTTTCTCCTTTGCTCATCATGTCAATCTTTCCTTTTTGGAAATATCACTTTGAATGATTTCATGAATGAGTATTCTTTCAGCATGTAGTCCGAGTGCATGCATAGGATTTCATCACTTGTCAGCGCGTTATTTACTGAGTCATGCAGGTCAACGTCTTCGACCGTACTATGCCTCTCTAATTGAGAGTCTATAAGCGTCCGCTGCAGCTGTCTGCCTAGTGAGAAGGTGCAGCGGTGATATACTTAAAATAGTCTCCAACGCTGTTATTGGAGTAGTTCTATCGATCCAGTAATTGCCAAGCAAAAGACCCTTTGCAGGCTCTCCAGCTGGTTCCTGGAACTGATAATGTTGGTTCTTGGCACCCAGATCAATGAGGCATAGGTTATAATTGGTTTAATGATTACCGTATATAACCAGTATACTACTTTGGGCTTCAGCCGTCAAGCTTATCCAATTGCACCTCTGCAAGCCCTTAAGGCTGCCCTGGCCTTTTTAGATATCGCATCAACATGTAGTTTCCATTTCAACTTCGGATCGAAAATTACACCCAAATACTTAGCTGATGTGGAGAATTCAATTTCCTTGCCATAGAACTTAGGACTCACGAGATCAGGCAGTTTCCTGCGTCTCGCAAAAACCAAAAATTTAATTTTATCTGGATTAACAGATAAGCCATGGTCATTGAACCACCCCTCGACAATGTTGAGAGCATTTTATAGGGGCTCGACTATAGTCCCTTCATGCCTTCCTCTTATCAGAATAACAAGGTCGTCTACATATCCCTGTGTGTAGAAGGGTACTCTATTTAATCTTTTTATCAAATCGTCGATGGCAAGTGCCCATAGGGTGGATGACAATACTCCTCCCTGTGGACACCCCTTCTTAATCTTCGCTCTCACGCTTCACGAAGATTGGACAATCCTGTTGCATAGCATAGAACGCATCCACCTATTGACTGTGAAACCTATGCCATGTTCTTCCGCAAAATTGAATATAGAATTCATTAGGCTGTTGCTGAAGGCACCTTCTATGTCTAAAAACGCTGCTATCGCTAAATCCCCTTCTCGCCCCGCTTTTTGTACGCGGGAGGTAAATGCATGAAGTCCGTCAATAGTGCATTTACCTTTCTGCGAGGCAAATTGATTACTATTAAGAGGTCTGTCAGGTAAGATTTCCTCCTTCAAATGACAATCTACTAACTTTTCTAATGTTTTCAATATAAAGGTCTGAATGACTTAGCCTCATAGTACGAATCCCTCTCCGGTTTTGGTATAAACATCGCTCTGACTTTTCTCCATGCCGTAGGGGTATATCCCATAGCTATGCACGCCCTAAAGAGATAACAGAGCGGTCTTATTAGTACATCCAAACCTTCTTAGATCATCGCCGGAAAATACCGTCTTTTCAGCTGCCTTTGTGGGTCGAACAACTTATCTTATTTTTGATTGTGTGATAATCCGGCTCGCTATTCTCCAATCATTTCTATTGGCCCTCTGATCTGGGCCGCCTGTGGTTGATTCAAATTAATATTTCTCACATGTAAGAAAATTATTTCCTTGATTTAAAAGGTATAGATTCGTTGAAATCTAAATATTCGTTTAAAGAAATATTTATTTAACTCGATGATTTCGATTCTTTTACTTGATTCTTGCACATTTAAATCAATCATTTTGCCATACTTTGAATAAAGTATTGAGGTTAATTTGATTGAAAGAAGTTATGATTTAATTCAAAATAATAATAATTAAATTGAAAATATATTTATTTGTTATAAAGAGTTCATGATTTTATATCAATGAAGTATTTATTTAGATCGACAAGATATTGTGTTCAGATAAATATCTTTTTCTGCAGTTGAAGGAAATAAGGTAGGTGCACTGGTAATCGTCACTACATTAGTTATCGTCAGGTGGCCTAGTATTTTTCGTATTACGAGATTCGCTCTTGCCTGGTGATAACTAACGCATTTGCAAAATTTTAATTTTAATCGTAAATAAAAATTGATTTCGGGGCTGTCGGGGAAGCGACCAGGAAGTGTCAGATAACCCTCTCTCCTGCAACAAGCGAGAGCCACGTAACGCCTGCATCACGTTCGGTGTAGTAGGCGTAGCCGACCGCGAATGTTTGTGGGTGAGATGAGGCAAGGAGTGAGGGCAAGCGAAGAAAGGAAAAATCAGGAAACGAGAAGTGTCGTAGAGTCTACTGTACAATTGAAGTACAGACTACTGTTTTACACTTGCAGATTTTTTAGGCCGAAAAAATATTTTCTTAATCAGTAGGATATTTTTGGCTTCAAAAGTTTAAAATTTTGATCTGAGGAAACAGTGCTTTTTGCCCATAAAATACTTCCTTGACTTTAAAATATATTTCGTTCCTTAAAATTACATTGCCCTATTTCACAGAAATATTCCCCTCCAACCAATAGATCGTACTTTTGAATCAAACAGTGTTAAATTAATCCTATTAAAATTTCTTTGACTGAAATAAATAATTCTCAGTGAAGAACATTGGCTTCAGGTTTAAATGGACTTAAATAATAATGGGTCGCACCAAAATCGGGTGCCTTAAATATGTTTAAATGATTTTAACAAATGAAAAAGATTTCAACAACAAAGGTTTAAGAAAAATTTGATAAATATTTCAAAAAGATCTCAAAGGTACAGTACACCAGATATTAAAGAGTTTTAAAACATTTCGAAGCTGTTAAAAGATTTAAAATATTTCAATGATTTCAAATGTGTACCAGAGATTTCGAAAATATTTCAAGGATGTTAAATTAATTTATAAGGTCTCAATAAATATGAGAAGATTTCAATAACTTCAATGAACGCGAAAGATTAAAAAAAAACACATTGAAGAAAACTTTCACAAATATTTCTAAACCTTCATAAAAATTTCAAAACATTTCTCAAAGATCCTAAAGCATTTCACAGAAATGTTAAGGTTTTAAGTACTTCAAGAGATTACAACGAATTCACAAAGATTTGAAGGTTTTCAAAGACGACTTATGTTCGCAAAAAATTAAGAATTTGTTTATTTATGGTTCTGCTTTCTTTAAAAAATGTTGCCAATGAAAAATGAAATAGCACCTTGACCTTCAATTTTTTATAAATACGAACGAATACATGTATGAGCTGCTTACTAGTTACATGCTAGTCAGTGCCTCATAAATGTAATACATATTGCATTAAACTAAAATGTCAAGTCTTATTTGAAAATGGTTGAGGACAAAATTATAGGTCTTTTAAAAAGTATAATTATTCTTTTCAACTTTTTTACGTATCTGTCGTCGTTTGGCTTAGAATTGATTTTGAATGATTTTTGGCTTCGGTGGGTCCTAAAACTTGGAGATCCGCTGAAAAACTAAGGTGTGAAATTTCCAACGATTCTAATACTTTCTGAATCACAAATGATGAGAATATGTAAAAAAAATAGGGAAACGCATTCTTTCAAATAACATTAATGTATGTGCCATATTCCTAAGATTTTAAACTAATGGATATTGCATTTTTAACAAAAGTGTTGAGTTTTAGAGCTATAAACTCAAAGGTTTTAACATTCGAGTTTCTTAAATCGAAAATATGAATTTTCTCTTGAACTTGCAAGCAAAAATGATTACTTTTCTAGGAACAGATAAATTTTCAACCGAAATGCATAATTTCTGTATTCAACGAAACAGTTGACTTTTCCCTAAAAATGTGACTTTTTAAGCAAACAGTCGTTTTCATACTATATAGTCGAACTTCCATAAAAATAATGAAAATTTCCACCAAACACTAGAATTTTCAAACAAAAGAAATGAGTTTTGAACTATGAATATATTTTTAGACTTTTCAAATAAAAATCAGAAACTTTGGTGACAATTTTAGTTGTTTTGAAAAACAAACGATACGTGTCTCATATTTTACCTTTTTAAAACAATAAATTTGAGCTCCAAAAAATTCCGTTACATCCGCAGGACCAGCCTGCCCGGTTTCATATATGAAGTCGGTCTTTTTTATCTTAGAAAATGAAACCTTTTTATAGTTTAGCTTCTTTGACACTTATTGCCTTAATCAATCAATATAGCCCACCTGTAAACTCGCCAATAATTATATATAATTACCTATATGTACATATATTGCGATGGTTTATAAACTTATAATTATAGCTTACATCTGGGATGGCTGTATATGTATATTGTATCAAGGATTACTCTATAACATTAAAAAGTTTTAAGACAAAACTTAAAGAAATATATTCATTCATTTGATGGAAGTGTCTACCAAGTACCGAAAACATCTGGTAAATCGAAATTTTTGTCGAAATAGACCATTTTCCAGCTCTATTTGCACCAAAAAAATCTGCCTATTTGAACGCATATTTCAGTATCTGCAGCCACGCCCTTATTTGATTATAAGTTATTTCTTTGGCTCAAAGAAATAATTTTTTGTTTGAATACAAATCCCTTTTAATCGAAGATTATTATCTTATTTGTAAGTTTATTTTGTTGAATAAAGAAAATTATGTTAAAGAAACGGTTTCTTTAATTTAAGACAAATATTTTTCTGATGTTTTCATAAATATTTTAAGTTAAAATTAAATGCAATTTTGTTCAACTTTGATTAATATTCATTTATTTATTGATTGCGCATGACGTAATATTGGCATTTGATATTCTAATATTGTCACTTACTGTCCTCGATTCCTAAGAATATTTGACGAATGATATCTAATTATCTCGCCAAACCACTGATTGAGTTTTATAATTTTGGAAAATCATTTTCAAGTTTTAATTTGTACGACTTACGAAGACAGAAATATTTCATTTTTTTCGCAATATCGTCTTAAAGAACTTCGAAAAATAGTTAATATTGGGTATTTCATTATTTAAAGAAAATGTGCATGCATAATTACTCGGTGATTCAATAAGCTCAAGAGAAAAATAAATGTTACATACGAGTCCGTTACAAAAATGTAACGCCTTGAGGGGGGGGGGTGGACTCGAGTGAACGGCCTTTACATATGAGGTGTCAAAAATAGTCTCTTCAAAGTATATATCATTCGACGCAGAATTTCACGAAACAAATATACCCATAAAGTCTCGTAAAAGTATATTTGGTGCCTTTTTGGAAAATTTTAAAAATAAGTTGTATGTCTAACTGATGGTTTAAATGATCTAAATTCTTAAATCTAAAATTCTAAGGAAGAAGCTAGAACTTAATAATGGAAACAGTAGAGAGTCGGCTTAACGATTTTTTATTATCGAATGCAGACTGTAGGTGATTTCCTCTGAAAAATAGTCATTCTTTACAATAATTCATGATGAGAAGTTTTTATTGGATCGTGACATGTCTTTTTGCTCTGCAGAGATCTAACATCGACATAGGCAGTGACAGGGTGCCTAGCAACCTTGGAAACCTTTAAAACTTTCAATTCTCCTTCCTTTTTTTTAACATTAGAAACGTAGAAACTTCATTCAATTTTTTACGAGAACCTGGCATTAAATTTTTTTCTGATAAAGCAGTACTTTTATTACATATGCAGAAACTAATTTAAATCCTTATGTCTATTATAAGAGAAGCATCTCCTTTTTTTTTATTAAATTATTTTTTATTAAATTAATTAAAATTTTTTTATTAAATTAATTAACAATTTTGTAAAAACCGATTCCAAGTCTTTCATGTCTTTAGATCCTTCCGAAACTATTAAGGCTTTGGGGGTCCATTGGGATGCTGTTGCTGATTCTATTCTTTATACCGTAAATTTAACATGTTCAAAAGAACCTACTACTAAACGAATAATACTGTCCCAAATTTCACATTTATTCGATCCCTTGGGCTTACTTGGTCCAGTTGTAGTGGTTGCCAAAATTCTGATTCAGCAGCTTTGGAAACGACAACTTTCTTGGGACACTATTGGCGCCCAAGAGATTCAAGAGTATTGGGCAAACTATAAAAATCAATTGAAGTTTCTTAATAACATTAAATTTGATCGCTGTGTACTCATTCAAAATCCAGTCCAGATTCAGCTCCATGGATTCTGCGACGCGAGCGAAAAGGCCTATGGAGCCTGCCTGTATGTGCGATCGACCGATATACAAGGCAGACATCAAACCAGCCTGATCTGCTCAAAATCGAGAGTGGCCCCTTTAAAAGTTACTACAATACCTCGATTAGAGCTCTGCGCAGCAAACCTCCTGGTTAAATTGTATAGTTTTACGTCTCAGCTCTTCCATTTAAAATAGACAAGTCATATTTCTGGTCAGATTCCACCATTGTTTTAAATCCGACACAAGACAATCCTGCCGATTTCATTTCACGTGGTCAAACCCCTCAGGATTTCATTGAAAATAAGCTCTGGGTTAATGGCCCTCAATGGTTGAATCACGACTGTGTAACCTGGCCTAAAATGTCCTTTCAAAGACAAGAAGTTCCAGAAAAGCGCGCGGACAATTTTACTTTGTCATGCAATATTACTCATGAAACGAAACATCCTAAGAACGACATCCTACTTCGTTTTAGCAATTTTAAAAAATTAAAAGGGGTCATCGCGCATTGCCTTCGATTCATAAATAATGCTAGAGTCAAAGATCCCTCAGCTAGACGAACTGGCAATATCACTCAAAACGAAATAAGTACCGCATTGTACAGAATCATAATAATGACTCAATCAGAAACATTTCCAAAAGAGTTGGATTCCCTTTCAAAAAATTCTAGAGTTGATTCAAAAAGTAGTCTTTTAAAACTAAATCCATTTATTGATCAAGGGGTGATTAAGGTAGGTGGAAGATTGGATAATTCGAATCTACCAGTATCACAGAAACATCCAATTATACTTCCAAAGAATCACCACATTTCAAAAATTATTATCCGCGGTGAACACATGGATCGCATGCATGCAGGAGTCAATGCGACACTCTACGGCGTTCGCGAAACCTTCTGGCCTATCGATGGACGTAACACCACGAGGCACGTTGTTCGAAAATGCGTTAGATGTTGCAGAGCGAATCCAGGCGAAATAAAATATTTAATGGGTAATTTGCCAAAAAATCGGGTGTCATTTTCGCGACCTTTCACAAACGTGGGTGTGGATTATTGTGGTCCCTTTTTCATTAAGGAACGCCGCCACCGCAATAGAGTTAAGGTAAAAACATACGTCTGTGTTTTCGTATGTCTTTCTACGAAAGCAGTTCACTTAGAACTCGCGAGCGATTTATCCTCGGAGGCCTTTCTGGCCTGTTTAAAAAGATTCTTCTCTCGTAGAGGAAAATCTGAATCTGTATCCTCTGACAACGCAACCAACTTTATGGGTGCTAGCAGGGAAATCCGTGAGCTCTATGAGCAAATAGAATTGCTTGAAAAAAGCAAAATAATTCAAGATTTTATTGAAAAGGAAGGTATTGAGTGGCACTTTATCCCTCCCCGAGCTCCCCACTTTGGAGGTCTCTGGGAAGCGG